>CM046426.1:48889596-48969596 GCA_025506505.1 Flaveria sonorensis
AACTAGCCACGATCAGCTAATAGTCAAAGACGATGATGAAGTTTGATTCTTGATTTTCAATTGGCTTTGTGCTTCAGGGGATGGTTAGTGTAAAGTGAAAGTGGTTTTTACAAGATGTAAAAGAAACCCTTATATGGTTTTACAAAAGAGAAGGGAAAAAGAATGAAAGGACCAAAATACCCCTGCAAGATAGAGAAAAAAAGACACATTTAACTGTGCAATGTAACGCCGTCAGCCACAGGGATGCAAACAAAGAAAAAATCAAAAGATTAGGGGGCGATTTAAGGGATGCAAACGGTAATTTACTCTTAATTTTATGATCTTTTTGAGGTGTTTTAATTCTATTGACTTTTTAGATGTAGAAATTAACATTTATTGAACTAATTTGATTTGTATATTAATTTAATTAATTACATTTGACATGCTTAATCTAATATTTGAATTTAATAGTTGCGATATATTTAAACTTAAATTTTAGTTTATTGTATTACCTTTGATGTTAGCTTTTAGTTTTTTAAATTTTAAAATTTTAAAATTTGAACTTTACGAGATTCTAGAAAGATATACTTGAAAAAGCTATAAGCATCACAACACTCTTTGAGTTTCATTCAGTTTCACTCATTTCACTTTTTAATCATGTTTTAGCTTTTGAACCTATTGAACTAATTTGTTTAGCATAAATGGGTTGAAATTAAACAACTTTCTTGAGCAGACACTACCCAATTTCTTTTTTTCTTTTACTCTTTTTGTAAGTTATTATGTTGATTTTTAGCCCCTAACTAAAATGATACAGTCTTTGTTTTTATTGCATCATACTTTGGATGTTATAATATTGCAACTGCAATATTAATAAGAAATGTTATTTTTAAAATGATTTTTAGAATTGTTGCACGAGCTTTAGAAAGTATAGTTTGTAAGGAGTTATCCCTGCTCATTAGAAAAATACCAAATTTTAGTTAAATGCAAGTTATAAATAAGTAATTTTTCTTACCATAAATAAAAGTTAGGGCCAATCGCTCTTTAGGTTTGGTTTGTATTTAAAATGGTCGTTGTTTATATATGGTCAACTTTATGTGACGTTGTTTAAAGTTAAAGTAAAGATGGATTCAAGTTCTTGATATCTTATAAAGAGGGTAAAATTACGAACACAACAACAAATGTTACGTGTACAGAAGTATTTACACATTTTTGAATTCTAATTATAGTTTTATTACTTATATTTGTACATAATAAATATTTTTCATTTATGTCAATTTTGTTTAATTTTATCTTTTTCTACTACTAATATGAAATTTTATGATTTTCTACCCGTGTAATATATGGGTCTATAACCTAGTAGTTTATATTTGTTGTAATAATAATTATTAAATATCTAGTTAAGAAACATTGTCTAAAAATCTTTTTGTGATTAACCTTCGAAGCTAAACAAACAACTACTTACTTTATAAAAATTGAAATATTTGGTACATATGTTTTCCTTCAACGGTCGGTTGGGATGTTAAGTAGATTATGTATATATTAAATCAAATTATTATTTTTTTGTATAATGTTGATATATGACTTCAATGTACTCTTATGTTTCAATACTAGATGTTTTCTTACTTTTTAGTATTAATATGGTTACTACGGTGTTGCAACAAGACCCGCGGCAACACGCCGGGGTCCAATTCTAGTAATATAATATAAACAAAACGCTCCTTCACGCTCATGAGCAGAGCTCGAGTTCAAGTTCTGAAACTCGGACTTGAAGTCATTTAGTAATCGAGCCATAATATGAGCTCGAGTTAGGGTTCGAACTCTTTTAAGCTTGGTTCGATTTGAGCTTTTTTTTCAAGTAACTTGCGATTCAGCTTTACTCGTTTACACCTCTAGGTACAAGGACTCGTAGGTGCTTTTCTTATTTGTTACGAAGACTGCTAGGTGTTTTTCTTATTTGCTTGTGTTCTTATTTATAACTCTTAATTATTTGGTTGTTTAATTGCATGGTGCAACAACCATGGAAATTATCTACAAATTTGATTAATTCCTCTCTATCACTAAGCTTTCTTTCTATAGTACCAACCTGATAAAAGAGTTATATATTCATGATAGTCCTAATTATTCATTTTGAATAATTTATGCAACAGAGATTAATCATTAAAAGTAGAATAAAGGATATCATGAATGATGGAATTCCTCAGTTTCCAACACTCAATAAGGCAATATAATCATTAGGCACTATCAACATTTTTTTCTCCTTATTTGCAAATCATGTAATTTGCATATGACATCTTTTTCCAATCAAAATACAAGTAATGTGGATTTAAATCTAGAGAAAGAATCATTAAAGACCACATACTTAATTTTTTAAAGGCAAATATATTATAAGTGTTAATCCACTTCAACCTTCTCTTACAGTATTCTTTTAGCTTTGGGTTAAAGTTCTATAGCATGTGTTGAGTCAATGAACTCTCTTGCACTTGTAGATGAGGGTTAACAACTTAACATGAGTAAGTTCAAGTCAGTTACACGTTGAATTCAACCTATATTCAATCAATATTTTTGTTTTAAGATTTCATAACCAACTGTTCGGGTTATAAACGGTGTGGTTAATTCGGTTACTGAAAATGATGGTTTACTTAATTCTTTAATTTATTCATTTACATATTTCCCAAACCAAAAAATTTGTTACATATTTTCTGTTTTCAAAACATGTATGTTACATATTTATCTATTTTATAAATTTAACTTATTGAATAAATATCATTTCTTATTTTTACTAAAAGAATTTTATATATGCTCTTTCTAAGACCACCAACTGTATATTTTCTCAAATTAGAGCCTGTGTATAAATAAACAATAAAATTATATTTCTAAATACATAAATTTTAATCTTTATTTCAAAACAACAATCACCGATAATCAAAGTTACATCTCTAAATATAAAAACAATTGCAAAAGTATTAAACAATTACAATTCCAAAAATCAATATATAAAAATCTTTTTATAAAGTAAGGGTACAATAATCATTTAATAAGTTATTTTAATAAATAAACTAATATATATATATATATATATATATATATATAGATATATATATATATATATATATATATATAATATGTAATAAGAAGAGGAAATATGTAACTAATTTTTGAAATGAGAAAATATATAATTCATCAAAAAGAGTAAATATGTAAATATCTCTTATTTATTGATTAACCGTTGATTTGTTTTGAATGGCTAATTATATCACCAACAAATCACTAGCCACTCGATCATCTTCATTACTTGAGTACGCAACCTGACACCACCCTCAGGGGGAAACTCACTATAAGTGAGAGAAAACCGTCTAACCTAACTTGGAACCTATTGTTTGTAAAGGGGAAGTTGAACCTAATACCTCCCTCTATTTTAATGAAGCCTTGGAGTACCTCACATTAATCACTTGGGCTAAAGATTTTGATGTAGGTGATTCAAGTTAAATACAATAAACCAATCAAATTACGTTTGTTTTAGTGCAGGTTTCATTAATTTATTTTTTATACATATCTATTAACTCTAATAAAGTAAGGTTTCTTATGAATACATAGCAATCAATGAGAGCCTCTCCAATTGAGTTTCTCCACCTAAAACTTATTAAATTGTGATTTAATTCTATTTTAAAAGCTATAATTTTTTATTTAAACAAATGCATTAATTAATCATTTAAAAAACATTCACAATTAACATTTCAAATAATTTTAATACTGAATTTTGATATTATTTCACTTTCAAATAATTTTCATATTAAAATTTGATATCAAATAAAGTGTGCTGATTATATGTTAACTTTTTAATGTTTAAGTTGTTTTAAAATTTTCATATATGTTAAAGAAGTAATTGTTTCAAAAATAATACCTTATTGCAATAAAAAACTATAACAAGCTAAAAATTAATATCACTATTTAAGTTAAAAACAATTTATAGTTAAATTTATAATATAAATTATCATTCATTATAACCAATTTATGTCTTGAAACGGCAAACTGTTTTAGAGAAAAAATTCAACGATCTTTGAACAAAAGTTAATAAAAAGTTGATACTATAATAATCTTTGGATTTAAATGTTATTTAAAAGAATTGGTATAAATATGATCAAAATCATCTTTATCTTTATAAAAGATAATTCATAAAGCGAGTTAGAGACTTAAAAATAAAGTTACGCTTTGTGTATACTCATATTGTTTCATGAAATTACTTCACAAAAAAAGAACTAAAAATTTACTTTTTTGAATGACCATGACATGAAAAAATATGACTATACAATCATAGTAAGAATAATTAAACATTAGTAAAACCAAATGCTCATAAGCTAGGTGAAATACATTCTATTGAGATGATATTAATAGATGAGCAAGTACATTTAAATAATTCTTAACTTTGTAATTATAATATTTTGTATTGATTTCGAGGTACCAAAGTACAACCCAACGTACGAAACATATTATTTTTATAATTATATTTGAAAGTCATCTACATGAAAATAAATGCTTTTAATTTTATTCATAAGACAATGCTTTGTTTCAAACCGAAGCATTTTGATATTGAACACATACTATGCTTAAATTTTAATACAACGATTACAAAACATACTAACTTTCTAGGGTCCAGATATGATTTTGACTTTACTGCCTTTAGATCCATTTTATATCCTTTCATCTATCAAAAATCTATAATTTATTTGTTTTCTAATCTTAAATTAATTACAATAATAGTATTACTTCTTAAACATATTACACTAATAATATGTATACATAGAGTCACTATATACTTACATCTTATCATATGTTGCAATATATTTTTTTCATCAGTTGTGTAATATACGGGTCCTAACTTAATATAATTATAACCGAACGATAAAAATCAAGTTATAACGAAAATCATATCTTAAATACAATTTTTCAATTTGAAGAAAGAAAACAAATAAAACAGATGACCTTTGCCTAAAGTCAACAACCTCCTCAAGAGAGTATGGAAGACCTAGAGGGGGGATAATTAGGTTGAGGTGAAAATTCCAGGAAGATATCAAAACTTTATGAGGAATCATTTTCAACAAAAAAATTTAGCATTCACATAGGGATTAATCTTAATTTAACAACTTCATTACAATCAGATACAAAAGATAATTATGTAATTAATTAAGTAAAGATAATTATGTAATTAATTAAGTACCAAGAATACTTAAGTGGTTATGATTTTATAATTGTTTTGATTAACACTTTTTTATATCTTTACTTATCAATAAATATATTCAATTATTTTCAGTTAATAATATCCTATATATTGTAATGAAGGGCTATATTAAGTAGAATCACAAGCCTATTAATAAAAAAGTTTCGAGTTTAGATCCAGGGCAAAATGTAAAAAATGTAGTTTAGGTGTTGAGTTTCACTTAGTCAGTCAAAAAACCATAGGATCTTTTTTATTTACTTTTATAAGTCTTTATAATAAGCTATGAAAATCTAATCTTATTTATAATTATAATTTAAACATTGACAATTTCATATCCTCCATGATAATTCGGTTATTTTTGGTTGTGCGAATGGGCTAGGTCATCTTGTTGTTTTAGGTTTTGGTTATGTGTATGACCTTTTTGTCATCTTGTTGTTTTAGGTTTTGGTTATGTGTATGACCTTTTTGTATGACCCTAGTAGTATCATCATCTTTGTGTCTCGTATGCATGTTTTCGTTGAGACTCGCTTAGGCAAGACACTAAGCTCATTTGTAATCATCTTGTTTTTATGACATAAGAGTGTCACATCATCAGTATTTTTATTCTTTTCATTTCACTAGTAACCATTTCTTATTTTCCCCACTTTTTTCATATTTCATATGTACAACTATTAATGCATAATGACTAAGTGGGGATTGCTGGCCAAATTTCCCCCGAAAACAAACCGATGTTCATAGTCAGGAAATTCTTTCACCGGCCAAAGATGTATATTTCCTCAGTTACTGAAACAAGTTCCTTAACCCCTAAAAGACATTTACCAATGTCATACAAAAATTTATCCCTTAAATAAAGTATCAGGCTAAAGGTTTTCAATGATAGTATAGTTTACCATAAAATTTGTCAGCTAAGTACAAGACAAGGGTTGCGTCAATCTTTTAATACTCAAACTAGTTACCTAGCTAGCAAATATAGCCCGCGCTACATCAAGTAGTTGTATATTTATGATGATTTGATGTGTAGTAAAACATTATTCACTCAAACACATTTTTACTTTGTATGTAATTTCCAATCTTAACTAATATCAACACATATGCACATGCTCACATATTTAACTGATCATGATTATTAATTTTTTTCGACCGTTAATTGTATCAGTGAAGGTTCATTGGCCCATCCAATCATCTTTATTAGTCGAGTACGTAATCCAAGACCACAATCAGAAGAAAACTCATCATAGGTGAGAGAAAAACTCTTTGTCCCAACCTAAAATCATTTTTTTATCATGTAAGAATTGAATACAAGACCTAACTCTATTGAAATATTAGAGTATAATGGTTATTAGTGACCTCAAATCCTCAACGATATTTTCTTACTTACAAGATGATCCTGAAATAACATCTTGAGTATATCATGGTTCGTGTTGTGTTAAAAATCATAAGGGAAAAAAACTTGAGTATGTCATGGTCCGTGTTGTGTTAAAAATCATAAGTAACTCATGTCTAGGAATAACTTATATAGCCTTGTTGAGATACACTTATGATGATGTTTATGAATGAATGAAGTGATCTTAACCTACTAATTGTCAAATGGTTTTTCATAAGAAACATAAGTGACTTTGGTTGTATATCTCAAACAACCTTGTATTCATATATTAATATTTCTTCAAAACATTAATAGCAAAGTATTGAGTAAGATACTAAAGCATTGTTTATAAACCAAGACTTGAAGTTATTCGAAGATTTGACGTCCAAATAGCATTAAATTTGATATAAGTAAAATATAGGACAAATAATATAAAAAATCAACATGCTTTCAGTTTTTACTCACTAAAATTCTTATATAATTTATTACACGTAAAAACCAATATAATTTCTGTTTTGTCTTATAAAAGTCCTTCAATAATTTTTGTACATAAAAAACTAATCTACTTTCTGTTTTTCATTGAAAAAACCCTCAACATAAAAGTCCATAAACAATTATTTTCTGTTAAGGAGTTTTTATGTGAAAAAACAGAAAATATGTTGGTTTTTTGTGTGCAAAAATTGTTGGGGGACTTTTATGAGACAAAACAAAAAGTATGTTGGTGTTTTACGTGCAAAAAAATGTACAGGACTTTTGTGATAAAAAACTAAAAGTTTGTTGGTTTTTTATAGTATTACTCTAAAATATATGATAAATCACATGGCTATATAAAGAAATACATGGTCGTGTACTCTATATTTCTTTTCACAAGAACTTTCAAGACATAGAACTATATATTAAAGATCTTAAAGACGTGTGTCCCCAAGTTTCACACATGGTCGTGTGTTATGTTATTCTAAATCCTTGAACTCATCATTTCACACAACTTTTTAGTTTACAACATGGCCAGGTACATTTATTGCTTAATTAAAAATCTCATTTTAACAATAAGATACGCAACAATAGATGTAAAACTTATATACATTCGTGTATATTGCAAATCAATTGTTTAGAACATAGATACGAGAATTCTTCAAATATAGATGATAGTTTTGCTGATCTATCCTAAAAGTATATAAATGGGATACCAGCAGGAAGGATAGGATGAAGTAAAAATTTTTAAAATTATTCGGTTAAAATATGACGATGGGATTAGGTACGAAGGATGGATTAAGAGCATTCACAAGAGCTTTCTCATTCTCATCTCTAATAATT
Organism: Flaveria sonorensis; assembly: GCA_025506505.1. Lineage (NCBI taxonomy): Eukaryota > Viridiplantae > Streptophyta > Magnoliopsida > Asterales > Asteraceae > Flaveria > Flaveria sonorensis. Next base: position 48,897,468 of record CM046426.1, read on the forward strand.
AACTAAAAATATCATCATTTAAAATTTCATTCATTTTATAAAAGTCTCTCACATCAGCTTTCTATATCTATCATTGTTTGAATTAAATAATATTTAATTATTCTATTTATTTTTTTTATTCTAATAAAATTTATAAAATAATAAATATGAAATATGAATAGTGAATCCTAAATATGGGGATCAGTATGGTGTTTTTTAAAAATATAGGAGATGAAGATTTAAAAATTACATGTTTTTTTATGTTTCTCTAATAATTCGAATGAGAGTTAAGATGAGGAGCTTATATGAATAACATAAGAATACTCTATCATTCTCTCATGCTAGCTAGCATCATTAATGATACTCAAATTCTCGTATTAACTAATTCACCAAGGTATTCATTTCAATATTTATGTAGCATCCATTTATGTTAATACAGTATCAATTTCATTAAAATTATTATATATTTCACCAAAAAGCATTAAGTTTGCTTTAAGTTACTTATCAATTCAAATCTGAAGCAAAGACTCTATAAACTCATCTTAGCTTTCCAAGTGTCCAATCCTATTTACTTCGAACAAATCTTCAAATCTTTGCCAAACTCTTTGAATTTATGTATAACTAGATATCAAATAAATAAGACTATTCATTCCCTTTGCAAAAATAACATAATATAACAAGTTATTTTTAACGTACCAATAACCTTTAGCCCAAATGATTAAGATGATGTGTCACAAGATTTCATCAAATTAAAAGGTCTTAAGTTTAAATCCTACTTGTGAACAAAAAAAAAGGTTTCAAGTTGGGCCGAAGAGTTATCACTTCTAGGGTAGGTTTCCTCCTGAGGGTGATCTCGGGTTCGGGACTGATAGGATGGACTAACGTATAAACTTCTCTTTGAGGATGTGTCAGACTAGTGTCTCAAGATTATGTACTCGAGTAATGGAGATAATCAGATGACAATCCATCAGTAATCCAATTAGCTATTAAAAAAATAAATTCTTAATATATGAGAGTATCCACATATGCGTCACCAAAGTTTTCTCATTCAATTGATTCTCTAATATGTTTATATAATCCTATCATGTTGGTGTAGTGGCACAGTTGACTAATATATTGAGTTATCAATATGGTAGACCTGTTACGGTATGAAGTAGATCCTATCATGTTGGTGTAATAGCAGAATTGACCAATACATTGAGTTATCAATATGATAGACCTATTACGGCATGAAGTAGAAAGGTGGACGATAAGAAGACGAAACGGATGAATAAAGAAGAAGAAATATTCTCATATCATCGATACATACATCGTTCGTTTCACATGTCTGTTTAAGCTAGTAAGGGTGGTGGGGGTGCTCATGTCACACCTATCACACTACACCACACACCCACCAATCAAAACTTGTCACACCACACCACACCGCACCACACCAATTTAGGGGGGGCACTCACAAGTCACATCACACTACACGACAACAATTTTTTTTTAAATTAGTTCATTAAAATTAAAAATTATATTAAAATAAAAAACTAGTTTAAAATAAAAAAAAAATACAAGAAAAATAACATTAATAGTAAAACAAGTTATTCTTCGTCATCCGAAACTGTCATATCCACATTATCCGCAACGTGTTCCACGAGATCGAATCTAAGTCTAAAATTTGTGTTCTCATCGCACAACTTCGAAATTGTATTTTCATTCTCAACTGGATTCATCGGTGTTATTGTGTGGTACGGCGTGTCACACCCCAACCTTAATGGCGGAAACGTCGAGATGTGAGGGTTAAGATTGTTTACAGCCACATAACACTATCATAAATTATAAATATAATTATTCATAAGTTGAAATAAATATTACAATCAAATGTCTCAACGAAATAAAGTAACCAAAGTTCAACTTCCAAGTTTCAAGATATTTTATTTATTTTTCCTAGGTCCAAATCCTAAGTGTAAGCATGTTTCAAAAGATAATCATCAACCTTGTGCATTTCCTGAAACATGTTAAAAATAAAGGTCAACTTTGAAAGTTGGTGAGTTTCCATGGGTTAATCATACATATATATATAAAAGTTTACAAGTAGCAATTCATGTCAATGGTTACAAGTAAAGCAAGTTTATAGATAACATATAGCTACAATCAAACCTTGACCAAGAATATCATTTACAAGTTATAACGATTAGCTAAGTGTACTTGGTTCCCATGATAAACAAGCATACGTCATCAGGAGCCGGCAATAACCTCGGCTTTAGCACCAAATAGGCTTGTCAGGCCCATAGATCTATGACGTCGCCAGGCTAACAATAGTTAATGATTGTCAACATATAATGTCCATCATATAAGACTCACAATATTACAAATAACCATGACAAAAAAGTAAAGATGAATTGCATGTGCATTTACAAGTACCAAGATGTTTACAAGTACAAGTTTATAAAGTTAACATGTCTCACCCCAAAAGGAGTGAAATAAAGTAAAAGAGGGGCATGAAAACTCACATGATATATATAAGATGATAACAAGAAATAAACGGTGCTCCAACGATTCCTTTTACAAGTTACCTAACGTATATATTTCAAGGTTAAGTTTAGAGGTAATATTAACGATTAAACGTGAACTAGGGTTTCAATAGGAATTTGGGGTTTTATAAATAATTAAGGTTAGCTAATGAAATTAAATATATTTTAATCCAATGAAAAGAAATATACCATTTAGGTAATTTAATATGGAGAAAAGAAATTAAATCCTTTATAATAATTTGTAAAGTTTAAATATATGATGTAATTAGATTTTTATAATTATTTAAAATAACATGATTAAACAATAATTAACGTATTGGCCAATAATAATTTATTAATTTAAACTATTATTTAAAATCCATTTTATAAGAAATAATCCAAAAATAACCTTTGTTAAAATGTTTTATTAAAAGAATATTTAATTATTTAAATTTAAAATTTTAGAAAAAATAATTTGGTGTCCTTAAAAATATTTAAAGTTTACAAAAATAATTTTTATAATTATTAAAAAATTTCTATAATTTATTTAAAGGCTGAAAAGCCTTAAAAAAAATGTTTGAGGTTACCCGGGTTCGAACCCGGGACCTCAAGGATGACATGGGAGTGATTTACCATTAGGCTAGGACGCCTAAGCCTGACAGAAACCCATTCCCATATTTTATAAACACAAATCAGTTGAAAACCTTCAAATCACTATGAACCCTAATTCGAAATCAACAAATTGATCACCAACACATTACTGTTAAAGCTAGTGATCATGGGGCTTTTGTTCCCCATGTAAAATCGAGCAGGTAGGTGGTTTTAATTACCCGGATTGAAGTTTAAATCAACAAGAACAGATGATGAACAGGCCGCGCCCAACATTGTGTTTGATTAATGTGCAAATGCTGACGATAATCAAATTAACTTCGTGTGAAGCTTCAAAGGATGTTCACGACTCTAAGCCTTTATCAATTTCAGTTTAGACTGCTCGGAAGGTGGATTTCGATTGGGTTGCAGGTTCGCGATGAAGAAAGAATCGAATGTGATGATTTCGTGTGTTTCAGATAGAATTATGTTTATTGAAAGTTTAGGAATAGTTTAACGATCATTTTTGGTGCAATTAATTAGATTATTATTAGGTTTCAATGATTGAACGGTTCTATGATTAAAGCTTCGGTTATTCAAACCGATTGTGTTTGTAACCGGCGTTTAAACGCAATTAAAGTGTGTGTTTAAGTTCGAACCATGTTCACGAATGGATTTGGAACGGTTTGGGGTCAAGATTCGAAGGGTTTCGATGGTTTTGGGGTCTCGCCGGAGTTGGCCGGAGCCCCTCGCTGGAATTACGGGGTTGGGGGAAATCTGGTTTGGGTTTTCTGAATTTTACACAATTGGTCCCTGTAGTTTCTTAATTTTATTATTTTATGCCATAAACTTCTATTTAAAGTTTCAAATTTGACACAAAGACCCCCCTCAACTTAATTAAACTTTAAGTTTTAATTATTTTTTATAACTTATCAATTGTTTAACTTTTATAAATTATTAATTTTTATTATTATTATTTTTATATTTTATTTTGACTATTATTATTATTTTTATTATCATAACTAAATGTTAGGTTTTAAACAAAAGTTGTAATTACTATTATTGTTATTATTATTTAATAAATTAATTTATTAACTTCTAAATTTACTAATAAACATGCATAAACAAGCCCTCAAAATTTCATAAATTTCATAATTAGTCCTTACAAGATAATAACAGGGTTAACTATTAATTAACGAAAACACTAAAGGTTACACGGCGCGGATGCATGGCCCGGCGCGGTTTTAACGTAGGGGACCGGCGGCGGTGTTGCAGCCCCACCGCTACCTCACGACGATTACGCGCCCACCCACCTAAACCATGGTGTTACAATAATTATAATACTAGCCCCTCATATATCGTACTATGACACTATTAGTTCAAACTACAGTTACAATCGTAACATGACCCCTCTAAACTCATTATTCACAAATTGGAAAATTTATCCATTGAACTTCATGAACATATTTCTTTATGACCTTAGCCTAGTTAAAATTATTTTTTAATTAGGTTATTAACGCGTCAAAATTACTTTTAGGTCACAACTAGCACCATTTAAGTACTTTTACCAGAATTAGCATTGTTTTTTTACTTTTATTTTAACTAGCTGTTTTCACCTACACTTCGTCATGGGGAAAACGTAATTTACATAAAAAACTCCATAATTTGCCGGTCAATACTAAAAATTATGTAGAAACATCAATTAAAACACGTCAAAGAGGTATGTTCAAAAGCGTTGAATAAGCTAGAAACTATAAATAAAAAAAAAGACAACAAACGAAGCTGATTCAAATATAATTTTTTTTATTTTTAGTTCTGTCCATGGTTCATATTTCTATAAAATAAGAATTATAAATTAACATACTTTTTACATTTTTTAGAAATTTAAATTCTTTGTAGTTTTATAAAAAATTTAAAGGAAATCAAAAGTTATATACGAAAAAAGGAAAAAAACGATATGCAAAAAAGGATTTAGGGTTGTAAATGAGTCGAGCCGAGCTGTCTCATTTATCTTAACGAGCCCGAAATGTGAGTGCGGGCTCGGCTCGTTTATATACAAGCTGAGCCAAGTCGGCTCGCAAGCCAACTTAGTTAATTTATTAATAAAGATTTTGTTATTTTTAAAAAAAGTTCATGTATATAAAAAATATAATATTTATATTCGTTTATCTTAACTCATCAAAACAATGATTCGGCGAGATTGATATTTAACGAACAATGATATTTTTTATATCAAATTGACCATATATGTATGATATATTTAAAATAATATAATATAAATTTGGTTTATAACTTATAAATATTATAATTTAGACTTTAATTTAAGCTACCAATAAAAAGCTCACGTGTGAACCAACGAGCCAGCTAACAAGCGGGTCATAAGCCAAGCTAACTTTAACTCGAGCTCGGCTCGTTAACAAACCAATCCGATTTTAAACGAGATTCGAACAAATTATGAGTTGCGAGCTTTTTAAGCAACTTTACTAGAATATATTGAAAGCTTTCTAAAAACAAACTAAGAGAGTGAGTATAAACAAATCAAATGAAACAACATACGTGAGATAAGGACGAAGGCTAGACATAATAACATTAAAAAAAACAATTCATCGTAACGTGCGGATTATCAGGGCCGGTCTCAAGAATTCTTAAGATTCTTTGGGCCCGGGGCGAGAACAAAAATAGGCCCCTGTGACGTATAAAAAAGTCTAAACCGAATAACTTATATATAAAAATTTATACTACGACGATAATTATTATAACAATAAACAAAACAAATGTATTATATCAAAATAATCTTATTTACTTACTTAAATGAATCAGAAAGTTCTCGTAGCATTTTTTAAAACAAAGTTCTCGATCAAATTTTCATATTACATTGAGTTTAGATTGGGTAAATGGTATTGGGCTAAACTATTTAAAATGTTAATGAGCTCTAAGATAAAGTTTAATAGGTTAAAATAATTAAAATATTATTGGATCTTTTTAATGAGTTTATTAATAGTTTATAACTTTTTTAATATATATATATACATACATATATATATATATATATATATATATATATATAAGTGTGTGTTTATAATATATACTAGCGGGAGAACACGCGTTTCGTGGCGTGGGCTCTAACGATTTTCAACAAATTAAAATTAGAAAGAAACACTTCTCAATAAAAATCTACCACGCGCGCTGCGTAGCCTTTTTATATTGTTAAAAGTGTTTCTCAACGAAAAATTTATATAAAAAAAAACAAAATGTAACACGTTTTTTGTGTAGCTTCTTATGTTGTTAAAATCAAATATAACTTCCTGGAACACCACCTCTGATCCTGTGATGAATATTAATAGTTAAAATACAAATTAAACTTTTTTGATTTGATTTCTTTTTATTTAGTCCTTTATATTAATAGGTAGAACACAAATTAAACTCTCTAGTTTGTTTTAAAATATATTTCACCCTAAGGTTATAAAAATCAAACTTTATTCATATAATTTTGTTATAATTATAACAATTACAAATTATTTAATTGTTTATTATTTGATGTTATTTTAGTTTTTTTTTTAATTAATTAAAATATTTTCAATGTAAGTTTAAAAATACCATATTTCACCTTTTAAGTTATTTATTATTTGATTTATATTAGTTATTTTAATTAATTAAATATTTTAACTATATTAGTTCATATTAGATCAAAATAATTTAGTTTTGGAGAAATCCGAGACGACATCATATCCAGAGTTGGTTTAATTTTGAGTGGTTTACAACCAATCCGCTTTCAATTGAGCTTTTTCGAAGTGCAATTCAACTCATTTGCTCTAAAACACGCTAGTATTTTAAATTAATATTCAATTTAAAATTTTCATTTTAGTAATCACTTTAAATTTTTAGTCGTATTTTGAAATATCAATCTCTTACTAAAAAGTGTTTTACAGTAAGTCTCATTTCGTTCTCAATAATAAAAATATTTTAAACACTTATGAATGATACGTGTTTATTTTCATTAATTGTGCATTACACGGGTCTTAACATAGTATTATCTATATTAACATAGTATTATCTATATTACTACGTAAATCATTTGTTTGTCATTCATTGTAATTTTACAATATTTTTAAATCACCTAACACAAGTTTTAATGTATAACATATAATTTACCAATGCATGATAATGATATCTTCCAATTTTACCCTTATTAATAGTATGTAAACCTTATAAATTTCCCTCATTTAAAACATGTAAATCTTTTATTTTTATATAATTTTAAAAAATTAAAAATAATATCAAATGATAAATAAATTAAGAGGTGAAATATGGTATTCTAAAATAATAAATTAACCAATCAATAATTATAATTATAATTATAATTATAAGAAAATATATGAATTAAGTTTGATTTTATAACTTTAGGGTCAACTTTTTTTAAATAAAAAAAAGGGTTTAATTTGTATTTTACATATTAATATAAACGTCTAAGTGAAAAAAAATCAAATCAAGAGGGTTTAATTTGTATTTTAACTATTAATAGAAGGGCCTAGGTGAAAATTTTCACCCCGAGATCTGGGTGTGGTGTTCTTGGACGAGGTAAATTTGTTTTTAACAAAAAAAAGCTATGCAAATCGTGTATTACGTTTTGCTCTCTCTAATATAACGTTTTCATTGAAAAGTATTATTAACAAAATAAAAATGCTATGCAACATGCATGTTAGGATTTCGTTAAGAAATGTATAAAAGATTTTGTTAACAAAATTAAAAGCTTAAATTTTTATAAAATCGTAATTTACTTTTCATAGAGGTAAAAATAAAATTACAATCAAAAGTTTTAAAGTTTAAAGGAACTTATAATTTTAGTTCACTAAATTTTTAATTTTTCTTTTGTGTTTGCAATCGAAAATCATGCTAACCACTAACCACATCAAAATGAATTTTAAAAAAATAATAATCAAGTTAGTAAGCTACAACGTTTTCTATTTTTACTATATTTCCTGTAAGAGATAACAATTATGTACATTTTATAACATTTCTTTAATCCAAGGAACTAATCAAGTTAATTAATTACATAGTTTTTTTTTCTAATTCTATATTTATTCGATAGGGTAATAATATCAAACCTAAGTTTCCTCAAATCAATTGTCTTCACTGTTATTAATTCTCTAGCTCAAGAGTGTCATCATCAATTGAATCTAATTATACTAAAATAAGGTAGGTTTTCAATTAGCAAGACCTAATAATCCTCACATTGATATTTTATTAGCATAATAATATTCAACCAAAAAATCAAAGAAAAATTAGTGCTTTTAATTTACGATGTATGCTTTCAACCAAAATCAATAAAATTAAAATTAGTGATTTAAACCAAATTCTGTGAAATATTTAATGTTTCTAAAGTACAATCAATGCAAAGAAATATATTACTGAGTAAATTACACGGACAGTCCCTGAGGTTTATACGTATTGTAACTTTAGTCTCTACTTTTAAAAAATTACAGATGCGGGCTTATACTATGCAAGTAGCGCACACTGACAGACCCTGACACTAACAGAGGTTAAGTTTTGCTGTTAAATTCATGTGAAATGTCTAAAATGCCCCTCTTATAACAATTATAAAAAAACAAAAAAAACTTTAATTATCTTTTCCGGCAACACTTCCGGCCTCCTGCCCCTCCCCCCTCCTGCCCACCCTAATCGCCACCTCCGGCCAACGGTTCCGACGGCCACCTTCTTTTCCGGCGACACTTCCGATGGCCACCATCTTTTCCAGCGACACTTCCGATGGTCACCATCTTTTCCGGCAACACTTCCGACTATCTTCTTCTTTTCCAACCACCTACTTTCGGTGACCTAATTCACCCATCTACGTCGACCCCTCATCTTGCTCGTTGGCAGGCCCGACACCACCGTCAATCTTGTATGGTTTAGGAGATCGAAATCGGAAGTAAAGATCTTCTATTAAAATAACACATCGCAATCCAGTTCCAGATGTCGTACGATGGTGAGCGGCGTTGAATTACCACTGAGGTGGAAGATTGATGGCCGGTGACGACGGTTTCGAACCAGATCTACAACGATGGTGGCATTCTCGAATCAGATCTTGTTTTAGGTTGGTGGGAAAAGATCGATGATGATGAAGATGATGTCGGGTGATTCAACTTCCGATGAGCTAGAAGATCGATGATGATGAAGATGGTGCCGAGTGATTTGATTTTCGCTAGTAGAAGCCGCAGGGTGTGGTAGCTGTAGGGGGTGGTGGTGGTAGTGGCAACCATAGGGTGGTGGTGGTGGTGGCAGTCGCAGGGGGTGGTGATGGCAGCCGTAGGGTCTTTTGGTATTTGAAAGTTGGGTTGGAGGAGAAAGGGGATTAGATTTTTAATAAGTCCCACTTAATTAAGCTATTGCTTATTTTTTATTTGTAGGAGGGTATATTTGTTATTTTCAAACACTTAACAAAGAAACTTAACCTCTGTTAGTGTCAAGGACTGTCAACGTGCACTTCTTGCATAGCATAGGCCCCGCATCTGTAGTTTTTTAAAAGTACGGACTAACGTTGTAATACGTGCAAACCCCATGGACTGTTTGTGTAATTTACTCTATATTACTCGTATAAAAACAAATAAATGATTAAACTTCTAAAATCAATTATCACCTCATCTACCACCACAACAAAATTGCAATTCATATTGTTTTCATTACCTGTAATTATTTTTATATAGGTTAGTTTTTTTTCCCAAAAAAATGTGGGTGGGCATTTATTTACTAAAATGGGTTATTTGAAAGTTATTTATTAAAATGGGTGTTTATGAAAAGGTTATTTTTTTCTTATCCATAATCTTGTTAGATAAGATTAATATTTATTTAAAATAATGTTTTTAAAAAACCTAAGGAAAAAATGTCTTTTAAATTATAAAAAAAAAAACATTTTGTTTGACGTAACTTGTTAAAAGTTATTTTTAAATGTTATGCATTTCCTTTATTAGTGCTTTCTTAAACTTTATTTAATTTTTTTATATAGAAATGCTTTTAGTCTTCCATATATATAAATAGAAAACCGAGTCAAACCGAATTCTATAATGTCTTAACCGAATCGAATAATCAAGTAAACCAGTTTAGTTAGGTTTTAACCGAGTAAACCAATGTTTCACGGATTAACTAAATTCCTTTATAATCAAACTACCCCATAACATGTTAAATTCTTTTTAAAAATGTCACATACGATGAATCTAGTATTGCAGTATTGCACAGGTTTTTCTCTCAACCATATGTATCAAAATCTCAACTCAAAGTTTTTCGTATGCATAATTTATCTTTGTAAAACACTTCAAGTTAATTAAACATGTTAATTAATAATAAAAATTTACCAAGTTAACTTATGTTTATAACACCACTGGATTATTCGGTTAAAATTAAAAAACAAAACAAACTTTGTATCTAGGTTATTCAGCTCGGTTAGGACATTATTAAATACTAGGTTATAGTCCCGTGTATTACACGGGGTTATATAAGAGCAATTATAATATATAGTGTAGAGAATAAAAACAATTTAACTACACATAAAGAAAAAACGAATCATAAGCTCCCAATTAAGTTAAATCCATGTCCAACTAACTAATGTAATGAACGGCAAATGTATGACCATGTTGGTTTATATATATATTAGAACTATAAACATTAATCATTTTTAAAATCATAATTAAAAAACTAATAACTACGAATTAATTTTCAAATTTTATATCTGTTATTTTGTTTAATCTTCAAAATTAAGAAAAACTAATATATAAAATTATAATTTAAAGTGCAACATGAACGATATTTTTTAGTAAATCTTGCCACTTTGAAAGATAGAATAGAGTCAATGATTATTTTTTTAAAAACTTTGAGTGAACTGTTAAAATTGTAATTTTGCTTGGTCAAATGTTTACATAAATAATTTTCCTTTAGTTTAATAGGTCATAAAAAGTTTTGGTGGAAAAACTTTTGTGAGATGAAATATGATGACACGTGTCATATATTGTAATCGTTTAGACTGAGTGTAGCGGTTGATATTAATTTTTTAGTTAAAGTGTCTCGTATATGTCATGTCATCACAATTAATATCGTTAAAGCCTCTTTTAATATGTCTGTAGTGGTTTTGGTGCCATGTTAAATAGTCTAGAATACATTATATAGAGAATGTGGGAGAGCGACGCCCGTTAACATCTTGGCGTGAATGCCATTGGCACCCACTTTTAATATGTTTGTAGTGGCTTTTAGCGCCACCTTGCTTGCCACATCACCTTAATGGCGCCTCCCCACCAACCCACTACGTGAAGTCTTATTAGTAGTAAGATGAGATCAAGGGAATCATACGATCTTTCGGTTTATTATTAGCTCTCAGTTAAATATGATTCATATTCTTTTGTTTAATTCCTCTTGTTACATACTATAGTTTGATTTTTGTTATATGGTATTATAATTTCTTTTATATAAACAACACCAAGCTATAGCCCTATGTATTAATCGCATGTATTACACATGTTAAATAAGAAAAATATTAAATATTTATTAACGAAAGTTAGGAACTATTAAAAGTTAAATATAAAAGTACTTTGATTAGCTAATAAAATATTTTTTACTATTTTTAAAAGTTTCGTTTTAAAAAATTATTGCTTTGAAAAAAGCTCGGTTTTTTTATCAATATCTCACTATTTAAAAACTCCGGGTTTGTTTTGTAAAAAATATTTATATATAACACTTTTATTTTTTAAAAGATTGATTTTAAAATATTTCATAATTTAAAAAAGTTTTGTTGTTTTAAAAAAAATCATAATTGTAGACAATTTTGATTTTGAAAAGTATATTATCTAATCCAAATACTTAGTTTTTATTTAATAAAAAATGATTTAAAATTTAATGATTAAAAAAGAACTTGGATTTATAATATAGAAAGAGAAAGAGAAAAAGTCAGAAATTAGTTATTTAAAATTTTAAAATAAAATAAATAGTATGGGCGAGAAAAAAAAAGTGAAAAGGCTTGTCACAATATCATGTGACATCACATGTAAAGTATTATTATGTTAGATGTTTCAATTTAGTTTTGTTACACCAAATAAAATGTCAAAGCGAATAAACCACATAACCTGAAATCAAGCCGACGAAGACCCCTTTCTATTAAAATGTTTTTTCTTACAAATTTTTAAAAGAGTAAATTACACGGACAGCCCCTTGGGTATGCATGTATAGCAACTTTAGTCACTACTTTCAATAAATTACAGATGATGACCTAATCTATATAAAGAGTGCACACTGACGGTCCTTGACACTAACAAATGTTAAGTTTCTCTGTTAGTGTTTTTAAAAAGACAAAAAATACTCTTTTTCTATCTTCTTCTCCACATTCAACGCCCACCACTGCCACCTCTACCCTCAACTCACCGCCGCCACCACCTCTACCCTCAACCCGCCGCCGCCTCTACCCTCAACCCACCACCACCGCAACGCCTACACCCTCAACCTACCACCAACGTCGACGCCTGTACCCTCAACCCACCTCCACAACCCACCACCACCGTCTTCGCATCACCCTCAACCCACTACCACTATCGCCAACCCACCACCATCGTCCTAGAGCACCCTCAACCAGCACCACCATCGCCGTAGCACCCTCAACACACCACCACCGTTGCTACCTACACCCTTGACCCACCACCACCAGTCAGACAACCATCTGTGGCTACCACTAAACAAGATAACAAGCTGATTCATCGAATTTGAAAAGAGACAGAGAGAGAGAGAGAAAGGGGGAGGGGAGAGGGCGAGAGAGGGAGAGAGAAAGAGAAGGAGAGAAAGACTTAGACCAGTAATGATGCTTCATTTCTCCATGGTAGTGGAGAGGTGGTGGTGATGGTGATGAAGATGAAGAAGATGAGTTGAAAGAAGAAGATGGGAGGGAGGGGGTGAGGTGTGATGGGTGGGGTTTGGGTCGGGGTAAGTTAGGTTTTATTTATAAATTGTTATTTTTTAAATTTAAGGGTATATTGGTAATTTTACATTGACTTAACAAAGAAACTTAATCTCAGTTAGCGTCGGAGACTGCAGTGTGCATATCATGCATAGTTCAGACCCACATCTGTAATTTTTGAAAAGTAAGGACTGAACTTGTAATACGTGCAAATCCCAGGGATTGTCCGTGTAATTTATTCTTCTAAAAATTGTTTAAAGCAGATTTAGAAAATATATATCCATAAAAAGGTTTAAAGCTTAAACCTGTACAAATTTTTTGAAGAAATTAAAAAACAATTATGAAAGATTTTAAACATTTCTGTTTAGAAGTATTTAAAAAAAAACTTAAACAAAACGTTTATAAAGGAACTAAAAAGACGTTACCAAAAACCTTTTATGAAATAAAGCAATTGAACATTTTCTAGAAAGTTTTCTCGTTAACTTTTTTAAATAACATTATTTTAAATAAATGTTGATTTTATCTAGTAAGAATATGATACGACAATTTTAGTTTTCAACATATACCTATTTTAATAAATAATTTTTAATAATCCATTTTAGTAAATAAAATTTCCATCTACACTATTGTTGGAAAAAATTCTAGAAAACATATATACTGTACAGGTTAAATAAAATAAATAGTAGAATTTCTTGTCATGATAACTTGAAATTATAAAACGATTGAACAATTTAATTGATGATAAACAAAATTTTGTATTTTAAATTTGTAAATATCTTAATACCATTATTTAACAAGAGAAACCAAAAATAAAGACGATGAGTTATCGGAGAGTGACAAGTATCTCGTTATTTAATAGCAAAGAAAAATGAAAAAATAAGATAAAAATACACCAGAGAGTAACATGTGTCTCTACAAAACCTTTAGTTATTATATACTAAAGACTATAGATATAGATTTCAGTGTAATTTAGTTTAAAAAGTTTATAATGTTTACGGTTTTAAGACGGTCTAAATGGTAAACAATAATGCAACTTGTTTAAATACATGATAATTTAACACACTCTTATACAAAAGTACAATATGTCACAAATTTTACTTTTCTTCAAATATGTGTATCTTGTGATAATATACCTGTGTGAATTTTGTGACGGAGTTTTTAAAGAACAAAGCAAATTGTTTAAAAATTTTGTAGGTTAACACCAATGATCAATTTCTTATAAAAAAATAATAAAATTTTGTCATTAAACGGGATTGATTGAATTATGTGTGAAATAAGTTTTACTTTTTATTTTAAGAGTATAATAATACAAGCAACAGTTTTGACTACTTTATAATACTTCGACTGGTCAAAGTCAACTTAAAGAATAATATTTATATATTTATAAGCGGCTCAAAATACGATGAAAAAATCGTTTAAAAATTCTATTTACACCGAAAGAAAACCAAATAAATCAACGGTGGGTCCCACGTTGATGACGTGTAGGCCTATTTACTCACAAGAAACCTCAAAATAAAGAATAATCAATTTAAAAAAAAAAACAAGTAGACTACCAAATGTGGAGAAATTTGATTGGTCTGTTACTACGTCGTTTACGTGGTTCCCTACGGTAAAATGACATGTGTTGGTCGTAGAGGATCCCAGCTCAGTTGTACTATTTGATAAGTATGGTTCCTGAGGATAAGTTTGATTACTGAAATAGCCCTTTTAGATGGTTAAGTTATGAATTTGACACCTAAAGCCATAAAATTTGTTAAGTATTATCTTTGATGATAGATTTGATTAGCATTATAAACAAGTATAATAGCTATATTAAGTTAACTGCATTTGATTTGGTTTCCTGCTAATCCAAGCGTCAAACCGCTTTAATAACTTTTAGTTATTCTAGACGATGTGAGATATGAAAGTGTTTTTAACAAATAAAATAAGAATGATTTTATTTTGTTTGTATTATGTTGTTTACGTAAAGCATAGTATGTCTTCAGATTTAGTTAGGATGACGTATTAATGTTTCCAGTTCCCCTACCGCCACAATCTAAGTTAGAAAATTTTGTCATTTATACCAAAACGTTAATACTTTAAAGATAACCGTATTTTCCGATTCATTTAGATTCGGTTATGATTCAATTACCCTCTTTTACGGTCTTCAATACACTATAACCCTAATACCATTTAACTGAAACAATCCGTATTAACATGGTATTACCTATCTTCTATCATTAAATTCTTCAAATAATAATCAATAGAAGCAACATGTTAGGAAATTTTATCATTTGCACTATAACTTTAATACTTCTAAATGTAACTGTATTCTCGACCAAATTAGATTTAGTTATGATTCGGTTACACTCTTTTGCAGCTTAAAATACATTATAAACCTAGCACATTTGATTCAAACAACTAGGGTTGTAAAGGGAGGGAGTAAAGAGAAACACGTTATGTTAGTTCAGATTTGGCATCCAGGCATCACAAGAGAGCACCGCCACACCCATCTAAGAAAGCATGACAAAGAAATTTAGCAAGGCAGCACCGTTTAAAGCATCCACAAACTATCCAATAAAACTATACACCAAATTACAAAACCTTTACATTACGAGAGATAGTATCAGGACGGGAAGCAAATGCGTATTTTCAAAGTTTACTGATAATTAAACACGGTATGAAAAAAAGAACCATACTCCAGTACATTATTTCATAAAAACTTACATATCATAACAGATACTGTCAGTGTGAGACACGGACTACAAAGGAGAACGATGATTCCCGCCTCTCTAAACGTAAGAATGTTAAAGAGGAAGGGTTGTTTATGCAACTAATAATAATCAAGGTCAAAAGAAACGACCCTTTGATATGTGTGTCCCACCCTGTATGGGCGATGATTGCGTGTGTCGTCGCCTCATGTCTCTAGTATACATACGTGTCATCATCCACCTTCATTTCAGCTCACAAAAATCATCCACCATTAACACACACACACACACCTTTTCTTCTTCCTACTGTGTGTTTCGCCATTGATGAACACCGAAGATGCCGATGCTAACCACGTTGACTCATCGGACCTCTCGTCAACGAGCTCAACGGTGTCGTCGATTTTCAACAGCAGCGACGTCGATTTGTCGAGCAACTTCTCCATCACCAGCAGCTCCTCCGGCGAGATTCTGGCCGCGGCGGTGGTGCCGCTGAGGCTATCGGCGGAGCACCACGGCGACGACGGTGGCGGAGCGAGGAGGCTGAAGAAGTGCGTCGGGAGGACGAGAGGTGTGGCGTGGGGGTTTAAGTCTGTGATCGGACGACGGAAGGAGATGGAGGATGCGGTGGCGGTGGTTCCGAATTTCATGTCGAGAACGTGCGATCACGTCGGAGGATGCACCACTCCGGGCTCGAGAACGTCGCTTGAGATCTCGCCGATTCATTTCTTCGGTGTTTATGACGGTCATGGCGGATCGCAGGTACGCTCTCTTCGTTATCTGATCTACATTGAGTTTTCAGTTTCGATTTCGATCTAATCGCATGAACAACATACATGAATCACACACACACGGTTAATTGATCGTAAATTCGTTATCGAATTGAATTGATTATCTATTGAACTATTGGATCTCGATCTCCTGTGTAAAAATTGTTCGTTAGTTGTTTTACTATTTTATCGATGAATGATGATCGTACTTCACGCCATTGATTTTACTGATAATTTCTCTGGATTTAACATCATTGTTGAAGAATTTGCAAATGATGATAATGTAATTAACAGTTTTATTTCTGTGAATTTTAGATTTTAGCATTACTTCGTTACAAATTTGCAACTACGTTTATTTTGATTTTTGATGAATAGAAGTGTTTGATAATTACTAGTAATTAATGTGTTAGATATTTCGCTTTTGTTTGTATCACTGAATCTGTATTTTATTTTATTTTATTGATTTACAATAATCTATTGTTACTATTATTATATCATATTACATAGGATTATGCTCCGTGTTGATCGCATGGGAGAATTTTGTCCAACTCATAATAATAAATATTTATATGTATTTATTTTTGAAAACAAATTTTAAATGAGGGAGATTATTAATGATGTTTATATAAGAAGGTTTGAACATGGGTTTACGATTTAAAAAGACTTTTAAGAAGTCTTACCACTGTGTCCTGTTATAATGATCAAGTATTCACGTGTATAGTTCACGAAAATACTTAGGTTTGTTGTGTGATGTTGTACTTTAGGCTGGTGGTGTTGTCTATATATCTAGTTTGCCAGCTACAGTTTTTATAATATATTATAGATATGAATAAAATATGTTGATCATGACATGACGTAGCATGTTGGAAATGGTCAATATCAATATCATTTATCATTCTCCTTTTGTTTCTAGCACACGTGTTTGGTGTTTCCCTTCCTAGTGACTTTAATAATAAAGATGCTTAAAGTTCTCGACAAAATATATAAAAGTAAAGATATAATATATCTATATCCTTATACCTTCCTGCTTAGATGATTAACAAGCCGCTTATAATAATTTATTATTAAGATCGGGCTGCTAAGAGTTTTAGTCAAATTAGAGTTTACACGAGTTGGAGCTGAACTCAAACGTTAAACTTATCCAATAGTAATCAAGTTTGAGTCTAAACTTTTTGTACCTAATTTGATTATACTAATGTTTTAAACGAGATATTAGTGTTGATGACCTCTTATGTAATGACACTTGTTGTTTATACCTATCAAATTGATGTGTGTTAAATCTCTCAAAATGGGTAATAGTTTGATTTCAGGAGTGAGTTTTGCAGGGTTTTATTTGCCTATAAAAATAAATAAAATTCATTAATATTATGTTATAATAAAATATATATTAATTACATAACAAACATAGTTGTATATAAGATTACTAGGTTATTACCCTGTGTATTACACGGGTTGAATAAAATATTTTTATTATTTTTAAACCTTTCGTTTTAATAAATTATTGTTTGAAAAATTTTATTTTTTATCAATATCTCGTTGTTTAAATTCAAGGTTTTAATTAACATTTTAAAGTTTTTATTTTGTAAAAAATGGTTTATATAAAACTTTTATTTTTTGAAAAGATCGATTTTAAATTATTTTATAATTTAAAAAAGCTATGTTTGTATTAAAAAATATTCATAGTTTTAATAAATTTCATTTTTGAACAAATGTATTTATTATGCAAGATACATAGTTTTTATTTAAGGAAAAAATATTTTTAAAAAATTATTGATTTAAGAAGGACTTAGATTTATAATATAAGAGGGGAAAAGAGAAAATTATAAAAATTAGTCATTTGACTTTTAACAAGAAATAAATAGTTTAGAAGAGAGTGAATATGAGAAAGAATGTGATGATGACATATATTATCACATATAACCAATTAGTAGTATTAAACTAACTTTGGTAAACCCGTGTAACATAAATTAAATAAATAAAATATTGAATATAATCAAAATTTATTAATTATAAAAAATATCCTAAGATAAGATATTACTGAATTTACATATAAGTAAGAACTACAAATAATAAAACAATGATATTCACTTTTTGATCTTTTGTTTTTACACTTTATTAGTTTTTTCCCAAAAAAAATTAAATATTTTGTTTCAAAATAAACGATTAAAAAATATCAAATTTAAAAGCTTTCTTATTATAATTTCCAATTTTAATTATTTTTTGTTTGTAAAAATTTTACTTTTTAAAATCACCAATTTTAAAATATTTCAAATTTTAAAGAAAGTTTGATGTTTTAGAAAAAATTATTATTTTATAAAAAGTTATTTCTTTAGAAATAATGCTAATATAAAGATTGTTTTTTCTTAATTTATAAGAAAATTATTTTAATCTAAAAAAATTAAATAATTCTATTAGAATTAATGTGAGTATTTAATATGAAAGAGAAGCGCCAAAATTTTGATGAGTAGAAATATATATCACGTCTCTTTTTTATTAAAGCACTAAGATTATAAGAAAAGTAAATAGTATATGTTATGTTATGCATATAGTTTTAGTATTAAATATACCAAATATAATAAAACCGTAAATAATACATTGATACGCACTTTGAGCCCAAACCACATTGGTGGATTTGAATTCACACTATGTTTGTAAGGGATTGCCCTTCAAATACATGGGTTTGATTCCTTACAAGTATTTAGTAGTAAAAAAATTGTTGTTCAAAGGACTTTATAATTGGTTTTGATATCAAAATAAAGAGAAAAAATAATATTTAAACAATACCAACTTCTGGATCTCTCACTCTTTTGTCACGCAACGTCGCAACTTCTTTGGGTTTCTTAATTATATATTTTTAACCAAACGTATGCAATCTTCAATTGATAAATCTTTTTGGGCCCATTTGATTAAATTATAGGACCTTAATTCATCAAAGGCATTCTCCTATACCTTAATTCATCAAAGGCATTCTCCTATTGGGCAAATTAAAAGCTTTACTATAATCAGAAGTAGATTTATTCCGAACCCCTGGAAACTAAAGTAATATCTTATGGGTCTTGGCATATTTGGGCAGTTATAGTTACGGTCCCACCACCAACAACATCAGTCTGACTGTAAATGATATCAGCAGTGTGCATTGTGTGTTGTGATATCACAATCAAACCTTAGACTAAAGATTATTTCTCTGTCATGCTAGTTCTACATTGCTATATGGTTATGGTTGGATAATATTCTGGTTTACATGATGTTTATTTGATACTCTTTCTTTTGTTATTAAAACTGCAATCATCGCTCTCGACATGTAACATTGTGGTTGTACAGTCTGTCAAAATTATCTCTAAATGTTGTTTGCTTAAAAGTGTGCATCTGTTAAATGGGTAGAATTGTTTGTGAAAGTGCATCTGACTTGCAAACTTCATAGTTTTTAAAGGTGGCAAGATGGTCCAGTTGGGTAACAAGTCAAAACATGTTTGTTCAAAATGGGTCGTTTTAGTACAGGTAAAGTTGCCAAGTCTGTTAGGTTTGTTTGGTTAACCTGCTTATGCTTTTTCGTCCATTTTTTTCAAATAGATTATAACTAGATAATGGTGTTAATTATGATTATAGAACAGTATTATCATAATAACAATCTACGTTTTGGATTACCCATGTGACTGTTTTGAAGTAGGAAAAAAAACCCTGGGGTGATTCATAAGTAAGCGGGTCAAAATCAATAACTCTAATTCTTTGTCATGTAGACAATTGTTTTTGTGTTTTCTAAGAAAAAAACGTTCTCCTTCACAACTTTTCTCATCAATATTTTAACTAATCGATCCCTTTTACACAATAATGAAGTTGAAATCCACTAAATATATAGACATACATGAATGAAAGAACATCTTGTAGAAAAACAAGTTAGTGAAACTAGAAAACTAATTTCTTTTACTTCTTTACTCATTATGCATATAGAAAGGATATTATTTTACATATATACAAATGTACTTTTACTTATATGTCTTACTAGTTTTAGTAAACCTGTGTATTACACGGGTTGAATAAATAAAATATTAAATAAAAATAAAATTTATTAATTATAAAACGATAATATGTGCAATGATATATAAGTAATAAAACAATGATATCAACTTTTTAAACCTTTTAGTTAAAAAAACTAAACATTTTGTTTCAAAACAAACCGTTTTAAAAAAAATTCATTGTTATAACTCCCAATTTTAATTTTTTTATTTTTGAAAATTTTAATTTTTAAAAACATCAATTTTAAAATATTTTGTATTTTTAAAAAACTCTAATGTTTTAAAAAAAATTCTTATTATATAAAAATTTAATTCTTTATAAATAACATTAATAAAAGGAACTTTTTTTAATTTATTAAAAAGTATTTTTAGTCTATAAGAGATTAAATAATATTATTGGTAATTATAGGAACTATTAAATAGGATAGAGAAGTGGTAAAAATTTGTTAAGAAGGAATATGATGCTCCTCATTTATTCTTTTATTAGAGTAGAGAGATTAGTCTTGTACTTTTTTTTGTATTTTTGAGTTGCTAAAAGACCTCCTTTGGGTTATGTAGACTTTTTGTACCATTTGTGTCTTTAGCTAGACTTCTTGTAAAGTTTTTATCCCGTTTGGGTCATCATTAAAACACTTTGTAGTGACCCAAAAGAGACAAAATTCCATCTCTTCACGAAAAGTATATGCAAAAAGGAAAACAATGATTAAAACGGGGTAGAACTGAAATTACGCTGATATTTTATGCCAAAAAGAATTTATAGAAACATCTGATACTCAATACACTTTCACATTTGATGCCTTTTAGCAATGAACTTATTCTGTTTCCATTTATAAATACATCAAGGTGGCAAAATTCTGTGCGGCACGAATGCATGAAGTAATAGCGGAACAGTGGGACCAGGAAGCAAATGATGAGTTTAAATGGCAGCAAAGATGGGAAGCAGTGATGTCAACTAGCTTTGAGAGGACTGACAATGAAGTAAGTACAGAGGTAGCAGCACCAGAGATGGTAGGATCAACCGCGGTTACAGTGGTCTTATCTGGCTGCCAAATTATAGTATCCAACTGTGGTGATTCACGAGCAGTGCTTTGTCGTGGCACCGAAACTATCCCTTTGACCGTTGACCAAAAGGTCAGTCTCTCAACAATTTTCTTGCCAATTGCTAATTTTGATTCTTGTTGCTCACACATCTAGATAACCATTTTGCCAACTGACTCCATTAGGATGTTGTTGGTGCCCATAGGTGGCGAAATAGGCAACCTGTGTGACCCAATTTTTTTAGATTTACCCACTTGACCCGATAAGCAGATACCAAAGCTAGTGTTAAACTTATCACCATTACATATTTCCTTTATTGATATAATAACCGATTCCTATGCATCAATCATTGTAATAGGTTAAATAAGATGATGTTTCTTGTTACTTTTTACAGCCTGACAGAGAAGATGAACTGTTGAGAATTGAAGAACTAGACGGGAAAGTCATTAATTGGAATGGAGCAAGAGTATTTGGAGTTCTTGCCATGTCGAGAGCAATAGGTATCTCACATTTCACTCTTATCATTTATAAAGATTATTGTTATAACAAAAGGAAAACGCCATGAAAGGTAACACAAGATCTCAAATCTGAAAATGTGTGGTATGAAAATCGCAAATGAGAATTTGTGACACGCATGAAAAAACTTTATAAACCTAACACGAGATTCATGAGCTTGAGTTCAGGCTAAACAAGTTGTGTTTAGTCCAGTGGTGAAGCTTGAATCACACCGTAAGGGGGGTGGGGGTTGAAGTAAACTATTTGAGGGGGGCGAACTCTCTATATATTAAAATTTTCACACCACCCGACCGAAAATTTACACTACCTGACCAAAAATTAACACTAATGACGAAAAAAAGAGGAGGGGCAAAGGCCTGTTGGATCAGGCTCCAATTAAACACACAAAACACACACTAATGCTTGAAAACTGACGTACAACACTCATTGTTTACTGCTTTAAAACACACACCTTCCAATTGATTTAATTGAAACCTATAAATACTAAAAACAAACATGACTTAAGCACTACCACTACCCCATGTTTAGGATCCCACTTCCTACTAAAAACAAACACATGACTTAAGCACTAAAACTACACATAACTACATTTATGACCCATTGACACAGTTACATTAACCGCTCCGACTCATATCCGTTGATCCAATTTTAAACCGATCAAGATTAATCCAACAGGCCCCTCTTGGCCCATACAAAGCTTCACCCATGGTTTAGTCAGTATGACGTGTTCACAAGTTGATCTGCATTTTTGATACAAAAATTTAAAAAATGTTTCATGTCATACCTAAACTGATGGGGGCATTTTATCACAATTTTATAAAATATAAGAGAAACGAGGATGACTTTTTATAGTTTAGAAGTAATTTTTTTATATAAATTGGTAATTTTATGTTCTAAATTTGTGATTTTAGAGTCGTAATATGTAAAAAGAATAAAACAAAATTTCTTGTTAACATAACAAGTTGTTTTAAGTCAACTTGTGGAAACTTATGTTAGTGTGAATAAAACCAATTTTCATGTTAATATAACAAGTTGTTTACGTCAACTTGTGAAAACTCGATGTTTAAGTTCATGTGTCTGAGAGAAAATGCACATACATCACTTATGGGATCTTCATTTAACTTTCATGCCAATTATCCCAATTACGATCGATTCTAATGTATCTATAATGATGATCGATATCTTGTGTTACTTTAGGTGACCGTTACTTAAGACCATGGATAATCCCCGTACCTGAACTAACCTTCACAACAAGAACTGAAGAGGACGAGTGTTTGATCCTAGCGAGTGATGGACTTTGGGACGTCATGTCAAACAACGAGGTCGGTGAGCTAGCTCGTCGTATTTTGAGACGAAGGCGGCGCTTTGCGGCTGTGGGTGAGGTGACAGCAGCGCAGGCAGTTGCCGACAGCCTGACTGAGATAGCCATGGGGAGAAACAGTTCCGACAACATATCAGTGATCGTTGTTGATCTAAAATCAAAGAAAAAACAACGATCTCCCTCAGAAAGAATCTAAAAAAACTGACCATGGTAAGTAAGATCATTCCTTGGTTTTCTTTTTTTTTTTTTTTTTTTCTGGTTTGATCCGTTATCTATCTAGTGGAAGGATTAATGTGATTGATGATGGTATTGGTGAAAACCCAACATTTAACAGTTTCTTAACCTGTGGTTTTTGAGGTTTGTTGAAACCGAACATTTAACAGAAGTTGGCATATGATTGATGATAGTGGTTAAATCTTAAAACAGAAAGTTTAAAGGATTTTGGCATGGGATTGATGATGTTGTTGGTCGAACATTTAGACCATGTTAACAGGCAATGATGATGTTGTTGGTGAAAACTAAACATTTAACTGGTATTAAGATGTGATTCAATCTGTTCCGAATCGATAGATTCGGTACGGTATTCGGTGCCTATTTTTTCACAAATTCGGTACCAGTATAGTACCAGTCTCATCCCTATGTGATTGATGATGCCGTTTTTTAAAATTAACATTTAACCGTTGTAACTCTTCTTTAGACTGCTAGCGTTCTAAAATGGTAAAAGATATCAATGATTTACGACGGTTTGATGATATAAACGTCTGTTGACGGTCTCATTGCTAATGATAAAATCTCCGACTCAATTACGCAGATGGTCCATGTGCTATGTATATTTCACTTTTGATACTTAACTTTGAGAAATTAAATTGTTTGACTAATGCATAAACACAACTTTTTTGGTTTCTAAGTTGGATTTTCGTTAAGTTATTCAGTTAAGTTGGTGTGAAATAATTAATATGCCCGTAAGATTTAAAAAAAAATAAGAAAATGAATTTAGTGAATATTGGTGGACCCCACCTTTGTTTTCACCCAGGGATGAAATTAGTATCATATCAAATACCAGAATTAAAAGTACCGATTTCGAATTTAAACAGAAATGGGTATTGAATATGGTATTGAATCTATCAATTTCATCAGTACCATACTAATATCGGTACTGAAAGTACTGTTGTCGAATTTAAGGAGAAATGGGTATTGAATATTGTATCGAATCTATCAGTTCGTTACTAGTACTAGTTTTTCAACACTTAATTGATTTGGTATCGATTTGGTTTTTCTTTTTCTTTTTTTTGTCAAGAAACAAGTTGTTACGTGATGTTTGAATTGTGTTTTAGGTTATAATAACAAAACATTCAAAAATGTCTTGAATTTTTATAACAACATTTCTAGTTTTGAACTTATAATATAAAACATTAAAAATGTCCCAAAAAGTGTTCTAGCTCTCGAACTTTTATTTTTCATCTGAGCTTGTACCAAGCTCATTTCCGTGTAAGCTATTCCATGCGATGTCTTTCACAAAGGTGCATGGGTTATTAACATGGTAAAAAGAAACCTAATTTTTGTACTCAAAACTGAATCCTTACTTTTCGGTTTTTATCGATACTAGTACCGCCTAGTAGCGATACCGAAATTAAAAAAACCAAATACCAGTACTGGTGCCGTTTTTATTCAGTCAGTACTAGCTTAGTATGGTGAGTATTGCTACTCGGTACAAAACATCCATCTCTATTTTCACCAACCCCCTACTCCCTCCCCCATCATCTTCATCCTCACGCTGGCATCTCAATCGTCACTAGCCCAATCATGCCATCACCGCGGCATCCAAATCTTTTTCTACCATCATCGGCATCCTAATATTATGCTTGTTTATATCGGAATACAAAGAACCCAAAAGAACTCAATCGCACCAACATCATCCCAACAACTTCAACGCCTCCATTCTTGCCATCACAAATCATCGAACCATTTGCCGCCACCATCATCATAGTGAACATTGATCAGGCAATGGTGATTGTGGTCGTGGTAGGACGTTGAGCAGATCTGAATCGCACCACCACCTATGAGATATGAAAAACATGGTCATGGTGATGCGATTTTCCGATTATTTTATTTAATGAGCAGGTGCTTCTTGGTTGAGTTTTAGATGGCCAGATGTAGTCAAATTTTGGTTGCAAACATGGCGCCGTGTTGCAATACAAAAGGGTGGTGTTGCAGGTCCTGCCAAATGTCATTAGCAACATTCAAGCAACACTTCCAACTGAAGCCATGTTCACTAAACGTTATGAGAGTATGTTTATATCTCTTAACCATAAAAAGATGCACATATATATTTAGATTCAACGAAATAAGCCAAGCGCCATGAACATTTTTATCAGTTGTTTGATATCACCTTAGCATCCCAACTGAACCTATTATAACTTCACAACCGATTATGAGTTTGTTTTATGTATTTTGCCTTCTACCAATAAATTGAAGTTGTGTTGATGTGTTGTTTCACCTATATATGTTTCTTTTTAGGGAGACGGAGTGAAGTCCAGAAAATACCCGGGGAAAAAATGGCCCCAAGTGGGACACCACCGGAACCGAGGATTTTTTTTTTGTGTCACAGTGAATTTTCACCCTTTTGAAACTTTTTTTAAGAAAAAAAGGGAAACGGGAAAAACTAGAACAACATCATGTAAACGGGGAAAATGAAAAAAACATGTGATGCAGATGTGCCACACGGGGAAAAACGAGAAAACGTGAAAAACGTTATAGTTGCTAGCAGCCTTACTAGGTAAATGCATATAGATGGTGGTAAATACGTCCTTGCAGTTTACTAATTTCCAATTTCTGTTTTTAGTCAATAATTAGCTAATAACTAGAAAGAAGTCAAAACATTCTCTCTAGTATAAATAGATGGTAGTAGCTCATTGCAAGATGTACCAAGTTCTTCTATTATCTTGTCTTAGAGCAATCACAGTTTGTTCTCTAAAATAATATGAGTGTATTTTTTATATTATGATATGATTATAAGTGGTTGTGAATGAAAAATATAGGAAATTTACTGTTCAATCTGTATTTTTAAAAAAATCTGTTCAAAACCCTATAATATTTTTAATATATTTTATGTGGTTATGAGCGAATGAGAAATAAAAATTAATGATAAATGTATAAAAAATATTATTTAATTGAATAGAAAAAAGAAAAGATAATGATATTTAATATAATAATATGGATGAAGATGAGAAATAAATTATGAATGTTATTAATAAAGTGAATCTGTTCTTTTTCTTCTAGACCAGTTATCTAATAGACTTTTGTGGGGTCCATCAATCTAGTTTACATATGCATTATATTATATTAGCGTGATTATTGGCCGACTAGGGCCGATTAATCCCGATTTTTAACCAATTTCACCGATTAGCGATTATTGTTGCCGATTAGCAAAAAACTAAGCAGGTAGCCTCCGATTACGGATTAGTCGCCGATTAATCGGCCGACTAATCCGATTTTTGCAACACTGATACATGAACAAACATACAACATAACCAAACCAAAACTGTGTTCTTTTACAACACTAAGAACTCTTAAAACCAACTTTAATGGACGAATCCCTCTAACATCTATACTAGTAGTGTTCTTCTACATGAGGGTCAAAGTCAAAAATGTTGACTTTGACCCGCAAGAAAATTATAGACTTGCTTTAGATTACCTCTTGATGGCCGCGCTTTTGTGACATATTTGCATAGAAATATTAGCCGTTGTCGCATATCCAGCTTTGTTATCCGTGTCTCCTTATCCTTAAAGTATTTACCGTCGTCGTATGCCCCTGTTAAGGATGGTACTTTAATTCACCATCAAGAATATCTATTCCCATTTTTTAAACTTCATTGATGGATGAATGGATGGTTAAGAGTGATAGAATCAAGTGATAATAGAACAAACAAAAGTGAACTGATCAATAATACTCACACCTTTATTCTTCATGCACTGCAGCCATTAAATAAGCTTAAACATAAACCCTAGATGAAAATAGAAAACCCCGGACAAACTCAAACAAACTGAAAACTTTCAAAAAGACTCAAAAACCACGTGGTCCACATGACCATTATTAAAATAACATTAAATAAATTCCAACAAATCCTCCCCTAAACTGATTAAACCATCAGTTTATCTGAATGACCCCCATCATGTTTCTGAAACGAACAAAATCTTCAAGTGTCATTGGCTTCGTCATCACATCCGCCACCAGCTCGTTCGTGTTGCAATACACCAGCTTAACTTCCCCTTTTTTCGCCATGTCTATAACGTAATGATAGCGTACTTCGATGTGTTTCGTCCTCCTGTGCATAACGGGATTCACTGACAGCTTTATCGTGGATGTATTATCATAACGAATTTCCATCGTATCATCCGTCATTTCTCCCATATCTCCCATTATTCCCTTCATCCATCGGTAGTGACACACACGTATGGTTGCAGCAACGTACTCGGCTTCGGTCGAAGACAACGTCACGATGTCTTGTTTCCTAGAACTCCATGATACTGCAGCTGTACCGAATATAAAGACATACCCGGATGTTGATTTTCGATCTTCCTTGTCCCGTGCGTAATCACTATCGGTGTAGATGACCAGCTTGGCTGCTATATCACTCTTGTAAAATAGTCCATGGTTTTGAGTACCTTTTATATACCTAAGAACCCTCTTAGCTGCCATCATATGTTCTGCCTTTGGGTGCTCCATAAACATTGACAATAATCCCACCACATACGCTAGATCGGGACGAGTGACAAGAAGGTACATCAAGCTTCCGATTAACTGCTTGTAGAGGGTTGGATCGACATCCTCCCCTACTCCTGCCTTGGTCAGAACTGTACCTGTAACTATGGGATTTTCGACCGCATTCGACTCCAACATACCAAACCTTGCAAGCACCTCATGCACATACTTTTTTTTGACACATGAAAATTCCCTGATCTCCTTGCTGGACCTTGAAAAATCTTCCATTTTCTTTTGGCTGCGATTGCGATAAGTAAGCGAACCGTGTCCCGTTTGGCTACCGGTGAAAAAACCTCCTCATAATCAATCCCTTTAACCTGAGAGAAACCTCTTACTACCAAACGGGCCTTGTACTTATCAACCTTCCCCTCGGCATTTAGCTTGGTCTTATAGACCCACTTGACCCCAATGGGAGTAGCATCCTTTGGAAGGTCGACTAACTCCCAAGTGTTGTTCCGTACGATAGCTTTAATCTCATCTTCCATGGCTACCCTCCATTT
This sequence comes from Flaveria sonorensis, assembly GCA_025506505.1. Lineage (NCBI taxonomy): Eukaryota > Viridiplantae > Streptophyta > Magnoliopsida > Asterales > Asteraceae > Flaveria > Flaveria sonorensis. The sequence goes on from CM046426.1 coordinate 48,926,068, forward strand.
GTGGTCTTGACTAGCTTCTTAAAAGGTTATAGGGTCACCGGTTGCACTGTACATGGCAAAACCCACTTCATCCTCTCCATCCGAGAGCCCTTCCCCGGTGTGATAATCTCTTAACCAAGCTGGTGTTCGTCTTGATCTAGAACTGGTTTCTGCTGCATGATCAGCTCCAGACCCATCTGCTTCATCGTCTTGGGATCGCGCGGTTTGGTTCTGTAAGGAAGTTTGGACTTCTATTTGAATATCTTGCTGATTCACATTCTGGTCATGTGGTCCCTCAATGTCCTCTTTGATTGGTGACTGGATCTCCTTTATCATTATCAACCTGCATGGTTTCTTCCTTTTGATCGAACACGAGATCTTGGTCATTCTCTTTGTCCTTTTCCCAATCCCAACTTTTGTCTTCATCGAAAACGACATCCCTGCTTATGACTATCTTTTGTTGAATGGGATCATATAACCGGTACGCCTTCGACCCTACACTTACACCAAACAGAACGCATTTGTGGCTTCTATCGTCTAGTTTAGTACGTACTTGTGACGGGACGTGTATATGTGCAATACTCCCGAATATTCTGAAATAATCGACAGTTGGCTTTCTCCCGGACCAGAGCTCTTCCGGCACCATTTGATCCAATGCACGTGTCATAGTTCGATTCAATACGTGATAGGCCCAATTGGCCGCTTCTGGCCAGAACCTTCTCGGCACTTGTTTTTCAACTAGTGCACACCTCACCATGTTCATGATAGTTCTATTACGACGTTCCGCCACCCCATTTTGTTAAGGGGTGTAGGCCGTCGTTAATTGCCTCTTGATCCCATTATGCTCACAATAGTCATTAAAGCTTTGTGAGGTGAACTCCCCCCCTCGGTCACTACTCAACGCTTTGATCTTTACCCCGGATTCGTTTTCAACAAAAGCTTTAAACCTCTTAAAGACTTCGAAACTCTCCCCTTTATTTTTCAAAAGATACAACCAAGTTTTTCTTGTGAAATCATCTATGAAAACCAGAACGTACCTTTTTCCTCCTTGTGAAGTGGGAGTGATAGGGCCGCAAAGAACAGTGTGAACGAGCTCTAGTTTTTCAGTTGATCGCCATGTCGATTTCTTTGGAATGATATCTCGTCTTTGCTTCCCTGTAACGCAGGTCTCACAGGTTTCTGACTTCCCATTGACAGGAGGTAATCCCTTAACCATCTTCATGTGTTGCATGGTACGAAGGGCTTTATAATCGACGTGTGCAAACCGTTTGTGCCATTTTTCAGTTGGAGCTTGGTCACTCACTTGTAAACATCTGTTGGGCATGTTTTCAATTTCCGCACTAACCACAAACATGCGATTCTTGCTCATTTTAGTCTTAATGATTAACCCCCTGGTTGAGTGATAAACCCTACACACCTTATGTTCAATTACCACCTTGATCCCATTATCTTGCAACTGCCCAATGCTGATTAAGTTCGAGGTCAAATCAGGAACATAATATACCTTAGTGATGGCCTGGATTACACCATCAACCCTAAGTCTGATATCACCGATTCCTTTGACCGAAAGCTTCTTGCTGTCTCCCAATCGTACCGAATGTTCCATGCTTTCAAAGTTAACGAACCAGCTTCGAACACCGGTCACATGATTTGAACACGCTAAATCAAGAAACCAATGACTTGTAGGCCGGTATAGATTTGGTTCCTCTCGCACCATGAGAACTAGTTCTTCATCTTCCTCATGTTCTACATAATTTGCTCCTTTGTTCCATAGTGGGCATTCCCACTGGAAGTGCCCGGTCTTCAAGCACTTATAGCACTCCACTTGGCTTTTATCGAACTCGCCGCGTCCTCGACCCCTTCCACGGCCTCGGCCTCTACCTTGATATCCCCTTCCACGTCCCCGTCCTCGAAAGGAGTTTGAATCGTCCATCTTTAGAGCTTGATCGTCGTCCCCTCGAGATTTTCTTAACTTTTGTTCATGTACTCCAGATCCTTCGACTCTTCGATTAAGCAAACGACGTAGTTGAATTCGTTTGTCAAAGTGCGAAGAATCTTCTCCACAATCTGGACTTCGGTCAGATTCTCATCACAACTCCGCATCTCATTGACAGTGGTCATGACCTTCCCAAAATACTCCGTCACAGATTCCCCATTTTTCATCTCTAGCATCTCGTATTCCCGTATGAGGCGTTGTAATTGAGCACGTTTGACCCGTGTACTCCCTTGATATTTAGTCTTCATGGCATCCCATATGTCCTTCGCAATCTCCTTCTTAGAGATCGTCTTCATGATGGTCTTATCGATCGAGAAATACAGATAATTCCTGGCTTTCTGCTCTTTAAGTTTGAGTTCTGCCAATTCCTTTCTTCTAGCATCGCTGATGACGTCTCCTTCTCGGGGCTCCTGTATTCCGGTTTCGATGATTGGCCAATACTCTTTGGATCGCAGTATGTTACCCATAACCAGGCTCCAATAGTCGTAATCTCCATCAAACTTGGGGATTACGAGACCTTGTAAGCTACTGCTGTCGGCCATGGATGATGTCTCTCTCTCTCTTACGGTTTCTTTCTCTCTCTCTCTAGGATTATGGTCTCTCCAGGATCAGAACGTGTGCTCTGATACCACTTGATAGAATCAAGTGATAATAGAACAAACAAAAGTGAACTGATCGATAATACTCACACATTTATTCTTCATGCACTGCGGCCATTAAATAGGCTTAAACATAAACCCTAGATGAAAACAAAAAACCCCTAAGAATAGGACAAACTCAAACAAATTAGAAACTTTCAAAAAGACTCAAAAACCACGTGGTCCACATGACCATTATTAAAATAACATTAAATAAATTCCAACAAAGAGGATGTTTGGGATTGCTAATTATAACTGATTATCTCTTAATTACACTTTAATACTTCAATAAGTTAATTTGAGGGTGTTTATAATTGCTTATACAAACTGCTAACTGATTGTTTGCGAGTAAAATAAGTTGTCTCAAATAAGCAGTTGAAGTTGCTTATTTCAAAAAGCAATAAGAATATAAAATGTTATAATAGTACACCCCATAACAGATGAAAATGTTTGGTTGTATATCTTTTTCAAAACTTTAATGTATTAGAACTGGAAAAGGACAGTCTTGAGAATCGTTTCGTTAATCTTTTTCTAGCCTAACATTTTCAGGACTCCTAAATTTTACCAAATTCCAACTTAATCTTGATGATATGCATACATACATATTCGTTTTCCACTAAAAAACCCCTTTAAAACCCATTCATTTTCGTTTGTAATCTAAAGTTCTAAACCTTTAGAACCGTTTGAGACTTGACCATACAAAAACTTCGAAAAACCAAACGGATTCAATCATGAAAATAATTAGTTAGGGACTTATGTGCGAAATTAACAAAAGTTGATAGGGGGATTTAACATTAAGTATTCATACCTTCAACATTGAATAGTGAAATCAATATTGCCAAGCAAACACAAACACTGAGGTCTTCCCCTGAAAATTGAAAAAATAATAACATTATTGATTAGAAAAGTGAAAACTATATGCCCAAAACTGAAAATCTTATACTCTAGCTTAAAATAGTTTTTTTCTACATAAAATACCAATATACTTACATCTTTGTCACGTTTTAGTCATTGAACTCTTGTACATTTGAGTCACTAAATATGGTCTTTTATCCTGTTTGGGTCATTATAGGGTATTTTTAATGGGGACCTAGATGGGACAAAAACTTTTATAGCAAGACCACAAAATGACCCTAAACGAGGCAAAAAGCCATCATCTCTAATTGAGTCGAAAAGTACAAAGAAAGTACAATGACTGAAAAGCAACAAACTGTAAGCACATTCATATTTACAAGAAATAATAAGCGCTGTATTTTTAAAAGAAAAAAAAAGTTCGATGAAGCATGCATCGAGGTGAATTCACTTACCACTGTTGCAGCAGACTACAAGCGTATTTCCCCTTTCTAGATGCAGTTTGGCAAATTTCAGTGCAGAAGGTAGATTTCTTTGCAAAGAAAATCTATCAAATTTTGAGTTCTGTAAGGTAAAAGAGGTTATGAAATCAGCTAGCAAGATCAATAAATAAACTGAAAACATAACAGGAATAAATAGTGATATGGCGAACCATAATAGGTAGGTGCAAATAAGCTTCAGAATCCTTGAGGGTACAAAGAACCTGATTTTGGTCACAGTTCAGTATGCTATCAACATTTGATTCCTTAAAATCTGCACAAAATGAGGTGATGGCAGTTTTGTTAACTATATTAGAAGATAAAAAGATATAATGTTCATTCTTGATCCGCAAATCAGGTAACAGGTCAAGACAGCTCCAGGTTAAAAGAGTCATTTCTAGTACGAGCTAGGTGGATCCAATGACCCACAAGCAAGTGTTATATATATAAACACACACACGTGTATATGTACCCCTAATATTTTACTTATGATGACAAAAACAATATTATAGCAATACTAACTTGACTTCACAGAATTTCAACCAGTCTGACCCATCGATCCATTTGACTGGTTCCCCTTTAGCTAATACATTTGATTTGACCCTTTCGAAGTAACCACAACCCATTAATAAAGAAATAGATCAAGACTGCCACCTCTAACATCATCTGAATTTTCAGTTGATAGCTGAGTTAAGATTATTAATCTATCATGCAAAAGATATTATTAGCCCTAAATCTCCAGCAGACGCAAAAGCACTTACCAAACCCAGTTGAACAAACGGCAAGGTTGGTCGAACCTAACCAATATATTCCATGCTCATTATCTAATAGATCTCCACTAATTCCATCCTCTATAATAATGTCTAATGGTTGGTCTTGAAACTGAGTTGACCGGGTGCCTTCTAATTTTGTAGGTTTAACAGAAACCTGAGGAGCATTTTGTCCTCGTTGAGCACGAAAAACTCTATCCTTCTCCACAAGATTAGCTACCTTTTGGTTACATACATCAGGCCCAGAACTTATTAAATCATAAACATTATTCCAAAACAAAATAGGTGTTAAACCTCGCGCCCAACTTTCTTCATCGTCCCCAGCTCCTGCTATGTAATTCCAACTAAACTCAGAGCTGGTTTTTTGTCGATATATATCACTTGAAGCAGATGCAGAAATAAGGATTATGGGTGTGAAATCCCAAGAATTGTAATCAGGAACTTCATTTAACCATATGACGGTTTTTTGTGAAATCCAAAGAGGTCGTAAAGGTTTCTTTACTAAGGATGAAATGGAGGCAATATCAACTCCACTTGTTCCCAAAATGTTGACCCAATCATTTAATTTAGAATCTATCCTTATTTTCTCTGTATCAGGAACCCAGAGAGGGAGATGTAAAGATGTGTCCCAAGATGTATTGGCAGAAGAATTAACCTACAATCATGCAAACAACAGATTGATATATATTTACATTGGAAAGAAGTAAAACTAACTCATACAAGATAGAAACAATTAAAAAGGAATTAACTTTGTCAAGGGGTTTATAGAGGCATCACTAACTATCCTTTAAAGCTAAATAATCATTTTGTGCTGGTAAAATTGTTATAAACAATCACCTTATATGATACTCATTCATCCATATAGGAGTCAATTCAGGTTTTTATATTTATAATCAAATCTAGCATTATCAAAACACCAAACTAAGATTAATCTTTTACTTTATCAGCATCAATTTTTTTATTTGTGAAAACTCATTGCATACCCGGTTCTAGTTACAAGACTTCCTTTGAAAAGTTAAATAATTGCATTAAGTTTATTGTTAATATGGTTATTTGGATATTCAAAGTCTAACTGGATCAAAATTTTGAGGCCACAGGAGTATTCTCCCTCTCACACACACACAAGAGTCCATGTAGGGTCTGAGAATACATACTTAACTGGAAGCCAGACGACTTCTATAACCAATATGAATTCTTGGTTATATATCTTTGATTGTGTCCCTCGTTGATATTAACTCAATGCTATTTCCCATATTATTAGGGATGACTTTGAAGGATATTTTTGTAGATGAGTATCAACATTAATTCCTACAGATTAAAAGTGGATGCTTCTAACATTTAATGACTATGGGATCCCTAGTACCAACTATAGGCGCACAAAATCAAGTTTTTGGCCCAAACCGGTTCAGGTTTGGTCAAACCCGGTTTTCAGTCAAGCCTGTTTGGGTTCTTGAGGTGGGTTTGACCAGTTGAAAAACCTAGTTTTGACAGGTAGGGTCTCGGTTTGACTGAGTTCAAACCCGTTTCAGCTATAGGGTTACAGACCGGTTTCAACCCTACAGTTACGCTTGGTTCCTAACCGGTTCTTGCCAAACCGAGCTCAAAATCATTTAGGGCTCGGGTTACAAATTCAGGTTTCAGAATTGGTTTTTTGTGCAATTCTAGTAGCAATTGACCAATTTGATACTTGAATCAACATGATCATATCTGAACAAAAAATGCACCCTATATGATAATCATGATAGAAATACAGAAAACAACTACTTACTTCCTCCATTGGCTTATTGACACCGTTCATTTTGTTTCTATAATTCAAAATTGCACGATTTAACACACAAGTCCAAATCGGTATGGTTTTTGACATACTGTCTGGAAACCTCTTCCCTTTCCGAGTAGAATCAACGATCATACACCCTCCCCTCTGTCCTACCCATAACAAAAGCAACAAAAACTCAAAATATTATTATCCGTCCAAATCTACCTTGCCATATGCAACTACAAAACGTTTACAGATTAAAACTCTACAAATCATAATTTCTAGACACCTTTGAACATTTACATAGCATACTACAAGATAACACAAACAATCAAACACTACACCTACAAAGAGACAAAACAAAAGCTCAGATCATAACAAACAATTTAGCCATTAATGAAAATTCAATCTCCTGTAGAAGGAGATTTAACGCTATTGATAACAACAAATAACAAACAATACAAGTTACTATAAAGTTTTGGACATTCGAAAGCACTACCAAAACCATACCTACAAAGAAAACAAAAGCTCAGATCACAATGAATACATAAGCTATAAGTCATTAATGCAAGTTCCGTCTCCTATAGAACGATGTTTAACTTTACTCATTAACAACTCAAAACAAACAATACAAGTTACTAGTTGATAGAGAAACTCAAATTTGAAACGGCGTTATTAGGCTTTAGCTTATGATCAACAAACAATTTCTACACTAGCACTACCATTTCGTCACAAAACTCACATCAATTTCATTTCTACAGCATCATTCACATCAGACAGTTAAGAAAAATAACCTGCTAGAGTCGCTACATGAAGATTGACAAACAACTTCTACACCAACACTACCATCTCATTACAAAATTCACATCAATTTGATATGTAGATCATAATTCACATCAGAAGGTTAAGAACAACAACCTGCTAGAGTCGCAACATGGAGATTGAGCCGAGATGTATTAAACGAGAGGTTATTGGTGTGTCCATCCGTCGATTTGAAGTAACAATTGGAATGAAACTTGTTCGCGTACCAGAGACCGCAACGGAGGTTGGCTACAAGCGGCAAATCAGGCCAAAGCTGAGCTATCTCGGAGACGAAGATCGAATCCTCGTGAATCGACCGTAGGGAGTTGTACAAAGAGGTTTGTCTTCTCTTAATGGTTCTTGAAGCTCTGTATATGCTCATTGATGCTGTATCATCCGCCATTGATGAAGATTGAAGGTGATCTGTGAGGTCTAGGGTTTTGTTGGAACAGAGTTTTGGTTTTGTTAGAACTTATGAGTAGTTAAACTTCGGCTTAATTTTTATGTTAGCTCCTTATAGTTTTAATGTATACAACTCTTGGGTGTAACCTTTGGTTTTTATATTCATGCCTTTTGAAGGATTATGATTTATGATTGCACAAGCTCTTTGAGATTTGTATATCAAATTATGAAGGGGTCTTTGGTGATGTACTTTTCAAGTAATCTTTGACTTTTGTGATGGTTTAGAATCTTAGATCATTTTTTACTTTAAAAGCATCTAGAACTAATCTGATTTCTGTTATGGTATCATAACAGAAAAGACTCTAACTTTGGTTCAAGATCAAAACTCGAACTCTTACAACCTCTTTAGATAACTCGAACCCCAAGCTTCAAGATTCGAAAATGAGGTCTTTTATCACTATTTTTGCTTCCTTTTACAGCCTCTAAACTCTTACAACCTTGTTTTGCTTTTTTTTTCTTTTTCAACTTCTCACAATTAACCCCTTTATGATCCTCATTTGCCATAACAAATTTTCCACTTACATTGTTATTCATTTCTTTCTAATAAATTGGGGTGTTACACACCTCGTTGAGGTCTTCACGGTATTAGGTAGTAGCTTCAAATTGTCACCTTCGTTGGAAGCATTTTTACAACTCAACATGTTGGATATTGGTAACGTTTTGACTCTAATAGATGATTGGCTAAACAGAGTTTTGAATAAATGATAGTAAAGTTGTGATCGATCAAGCTAGAGAACCTTGAATTTGGGTTTGTTTTGATTATATGGGTTGTTTAGATTGTTTGGATTCGTTTTGTTTTTTATAGTGAGTAGAGATTGTATGATTTCTTTGTAAAAAAGATTAACATTTGTGTAGCATTTATAGTTAAGTATATTTAAAATAACGTTATTATTTTTAGGCAAATTGGATTTTAAAAATACAAACTACTACTTATTGATCGATAATAATCTTTACTATGAATTTGGCCGGCAATACTTCCAACTTTCACTCTTATTGTCAACTACAATCCTAGTAACATAGTTTTTATAAATTTACGCTTGATTTGCACTTGATTTTATATATTTGCTCTTGATTTTATTCATAATAAGGATTATGAATGAAATGAAAAAACATATTAGTTAATTCGAGCCTAAATTAAATACAATCCAGGGTGAAGTTATGATAATTTTGCTTATGGGATTATCATTGGTAATAAAAATAAAAATTATAAGTGTTACTAGTCAAATTAATATATGAATTACAATCAGCGAATAAGTAATAATTTATATTATTAAAATCTAATTTGACTTATTTCTATATATAGTTGTTTAAAAAAGTCAAAAATCAACAAGCATAGGCAACGGTCTAAATTTCCCCTACCACGGGCTTGAGTGAGCTCACGGTATCACGAACGGGTATAAACCCACTCTTAAACTCATACTCAGATCATAACCCAAAGAATCAATTCAGCTAAAATATGTTTTTAGTTATACATACAAAATGACTCTATTAACCAATTAATTGATGAATTTCATGTTTGGGTTAATTTTTTTAGAATGTTACATTTTAAGTTTTGAAAAACATAAAATGCAACAAATTCAATGTTTATTTCGTTCTGAATTTTTATAATGTTAATTCTTTTAGAAGAATAACATCTTATTCGATTCAATTACTTACTTGAGACAAGGATGTTAATTGAGACGGGGATGTTTATAAACCATTCCAACCAATCGAGCCAAAGACTTGTAGGCCAGATAGAAATATATACACTTAAGCCGCATAAAACAAACCGTTCAAACCACAGACATTTGACCGGTTTAGCGTTTGAAACTTGAAACCCATTGAGTACAAGTTTAAATTTATATTGGCTTACTTGTGCAACACCATTTATATATAAAGTTTTGTTAAACAAAACAACAAACAACAAACTATCAGCTGTCCGTCAAAATTGAGTGAACAGGATCGTGAGCACCACTAATTTGAGGCTCTTTCTTCAAAACGGAGAAGACCAATTCAGTTAATTTGGTTACCATTACGTGACTATTAATAACGTCAAGAACATCATATCACAATCATGACAGATTCAAACATAAACCCTAAACGATCAAAAGTCACAACAAGATCAAAGCAAATTCATCATTCATAGTCATACGCCCAATTTACTGTTGGTAATCAGAACTCAAGGATCGAATGAAAGAAACAAGATTGAAGATAATAGCAGGGAATACTTGAAACTTTTAGTTATACTCAAGTGAATTTTTATTGACAACAACAGCTAGATCATCAGATTCACTATCAATTGCATTATTATTATTGACAACAACAGCTAGATCAAATCCGATTACAATCGAAGACAGATATCGACTCAACCGCACGACCATCCATTAATCGATCGATTAGTTAATCGATCTAACCAAGATCATCGGAATCCCGATCAATCACATTATCAACAACAACAGCTCGATCGAATGCTCCTAATTTAGCCGGAGAGAAGTTCGAATCACCAAACTTGATGTCGGTTTCATTGCGATGGATTTCCGATCATTGCGTGTTTCATTGCGGTGTTTCCCGCCAGATTTGATGCTTTTTCCGGTGTTCTTCATCTCACTCTCACTCTCACTCTCACTCTCACTGTTAGGGCTGCAAACGAACTGAACGTTCAGCGAATAGTTCATAAACTGTTCGGCGGGAAGTTCGTTTATGTCCGTTCGTTTAGTAAATGAACGAACACGAACAAGAAAATTTTGTTCGTTTAGTTGAACGAACGAACACGAACACAAGACATGTTCGTTCATTTATATTCGTGAACATTCGATAATGTGTTCCTTAATGTCCGTTTGTGAATATTCGATAATGTGTTCGTTTATATTCGTTAATATGTTTGATTATGTTCTTAATTTTTGTGTTAGTTATTTTTATGACAAGTATGTCAAGTGTTTTTGGATATTTATGTTACATGTTTATTTATTTTTTGTAAATTTTTTGATGAAAATGCTGATTTTATTTCTAAAATAAATATGTGATCATTTGTATTCGTTTGTGTTTATGGATTTCTTTGTGTTCGTCATGTTCATGAACATTTGTTTGTTTTCGTTTGATTTTTTTGTGTTCGTTTGCGTTCGGTAAGTGTTCGTGAACAGTTCATGAACATGTTCATTTCCTTAATGAACAAACACGAACAAGGAAACCCGTTCGGTAAGTGTTCGTGAACATTTCATAAACATGTTTATTTCTTAACGAACGAACACGAACAAGGCATTGTTCGTGTTCGTTCGATTCGTTTGCAGCCCTACTCACTGTCAATATGAAGATGTGGGGATGGGGATGGATAATGGTGGTGTTTGGTATTTATTGTTGAGGAATTTTGAAACCGTAGACTACAAGCATGCGATGCACGTGATAAGGATAAGATCAAACATTTTTAATTATAAAAATAAATATTAAAATAATTATAAGACTAGCCCATTTGGTAAAAACTTTGGCTCTTAGAAGACAGGTACTGGATTCAAACCCAGACAATGGTTTAATATGAAGTAATTTTAAAGTAGTAGTATGATAGCTTTGTAGTTCAAAAAAAAATAAAATGTTTATTTTGAACAAGCGTATAATGTGTCTATCCTTAAAAATTAGGGTCCTGTATTTCATACACCATTGATTTGAAAACCCATATTAAATATTCGTTTGTCCCACATCCACCATCATTCAACCAATAACTCTAACCAATTGGATATTAGTAATTGATTCTTAAATCATAAATAATATATACTAGTGGGTTGACCCGCGCGATGCGACGGGTGTCACCGAGTCTCTTTTAAAGATCGTAATGCAACTGGCCTGTTATAAACACTGATTATATATGAATATTTATTATTATTATTATTATTATTATTATTATTATTATTATTATTATTATTATTGTTATAACTCTGTAAATATTTAGTAGTTATATGCTTATTTATTTAAATAAGATAATACTTAATTTAAATAATATTTAGTTATAAAAATATAAATTGTAAGCGTAAATTAAATTTCAATTTAAATTTTAATATATAAGATGATACTTAATTTTATGAATTAAATAATCAATATGCATAAAATTATGTATTAATTAGGAGAAGTTTATTTAATAGGGGCAATTTAGTAACCATTGCATAAAACCCATGTACCTTGTGCTTAAAAAATTTTTTAGGTGTCTTAAAATTTGAGTAAAATTACATTTGTGTCCTCCTCAAATGTTTTATATAATAGTATTGATATTGATAATTATAAGAAAAAAGCATGAAAGAGTCTTAAATAGAATTTCAAAATGTGTACATGTAGCCACAAAAAGTAAATCTTGCATGGACTACTTGTAAATTATTGTATATGCAATTGCTATTTGTTACTATATATAATGTAATTTTTTTTAGTTATATAAAATTGTAATTTACTTTTTTCTTTGTATATAAAATAAAAATATATTAAAAAAATTAAAACATAAAAATAATATTTTCACAATAATGAGAGACAAGAGAGAATGGCAATACTCTTATCCACTAATGTATTCAATCTGATCGGAATTTTATAATTAATCGTAAGTTTGCTGATTTGATATAAAGTGAATGTCAATATGTCTATAAATTCACAATTCACAGTTATTCATAATTTATTCACAATTCCTTCGTAATTCATCCATAATTCACAATGATAATCATCATTTGAAGGTTGTAGTGTTGGCGATGAAGGTTACGGTTGGGTGCTGATCGCGACTAGGAGTATGTCACAATTGAGGTGCAGGTCGCAACTGAGGCGTAGGTCGCCGGTAAGATTCGATAGTGGTGTAGGTCGCCGGCTGATGATAGGGGTGAGCTTGAGGTTGCGACAAATGCAAGTTCTTTGTGGGGGTCGCTGCATATTTTTAAGGTTAAGGTAGTTTTATTAGGGAATGATAATCTTGCCACTTTTCACTCAACGTCTTTTTTTAACTTAACCATTAAGAGGTGAAATAGATTATTAAGAGATATAAGTTTACTAAATCGAACACATCTACCTCTTACCGATACAAATGTAGTATCTTAATACCTCTTACGGAATCATTAAGAGGCTATCAAATAGCCTCTTACTTCACATGAAGGGCGGAAGATGAGACGATACCAACACCAGTTACACTTTTTGAAAAAGGCATTTTTTTAATGATATATTATTCTTTAACTGTGGTATAGCACTAGAATGCTCGGAGCACTTGTTTGTAGGCTATGCTTTTGTTCATTCGATATGATGGCAGGTGGTGCAAGCTACCCATTCCGGGTAATATGAAGTCCATAGTTTATTGATTACAAATTGTGAAAGAACTGCAAGTAACGAAGCTTAAAAAGAAGATTATTCATGTTATTTTCCTCGCAACATTATGGAATATTTGGAGAACACACAACGGAAGAGTTTTCCAAGATAAGGCGATCTTGGATTTCATGTGTGTGTACATAGGAAAGAGATCAATTTGGATAGATGGTTTAGTTTTGAGATATGGTCTTGGTACAATGTGTGTTTCCATTCTCTTCTTTTTTTCTTCTCTATCCCATCGGAAACCTCTTGTTAGAAATATTTTTATTAGTTGATATTATATGGTTTTGCCTTGCCGTTAATAAAAAGAACCAAAACCATATATTAGTTGATATTATGTGGTTTAACCTTACCGTTAATAACCTTTCTTTTTTTAACAACATTTCAAATTTCATAAAAAAAGAACATGAAGTAGCAAGTTCTAAAGCTATGAGTAGGGGCGGACATACCTTGTTAGGAGGGTAGCGTCCGCTACCCCTCAACTTTTTATAGGTAGTGTAAAAAAGTGACGTTTTTATGTAAAAAAAATTTGACGGTTATTATCCCTAAATTTTTTTAAACTGGATACTCTATAGAAAGTTTTGAATTTTATAAAAATTAGTCTAATATTTTATAAAAATAACATTACATTTCATAAAACATTAATAACTAATTAATCCAATTACTCAAAATACCCGATAACAAGCCCAAATTTTAATTAGGCCCAATTAAAAGCCCAAATTTAATCCAAATAACTTAACATAACATAAACACCCACCCCCCCCCCCTCATTCCAAACCTTCGACCGATGCCATCCCACTATCCTCCATCTGCTGCTGCTTGCGGCTGTCACTAGCCTTGCGGCTACCGCCCTCCGCCCCTCCGACGTGCGCTGTTTGCTGCTGCTCATTTGATCTTTTTGATTTCACTAAATCAAGACTTCAAGGTAAACTTTCTAGTTTTTTTTCTATTATATATTATAAAATTAGGGATTTAGGGTTTATATTGTTCAATTTCTGATATTTAAGTGTTATTTACAAGATTTCAAGAGGAGGATATTGAATTATTGATTAATGGTTATTTGATTTAATTTTTAATATTTAGGGTTATGTGATTACATTTATGAAGTAAGGATTTTAAATATGAATTAAAAATTTGATATTGAAATTAAAGATTTGAATTGTGTATTCGTAAACTTATTGTGTTATTTGTTATAAAATTAGGGATTTGAAAGATGAAAACACAAGTTCTTGATGACAATTTTTTAGAAAAAAATTTCAAGAGGAGGATATTGGTTTTAATAATGATGATGATATTGGGTCAACAACTCCTTTGAGTTCAATTCCCGTGCGTTTCAATTCTTTCGGGTTCAATTCCTTCGATCCCACATGGATTTGATTTGTGTGATCTTTCTTCGGACCTATTTGATAGGCCTCCTATTGCTAGTTATCATTCTAATTAAATGGATGACATAAGAAGACACTATCTTGTTGAAAAGGCTTTTCAACCACGAAGTCATAAATTTTCATTCACATAGTATTCTAGTGGGCAAAGACGTTTTAATGTAAAATGATTTGATGCATATCCATGGTTAGAGTATAGTACTAAAGTGGACAAAGCCTATTGCTTATATTGTTATTTGTTTAAAGAAAACGTTGGCAATTAAGGTGAAAGAGATACCTTTTCAAGTGCAAGTGAAGGGTTTTGTAATTGGAGTAAATCGGGTGCCTTAAAAGACCATGTTGGATCAGTTAACAATCATCATAATATGGCGATGCAAAATATGATGATCTTTTGAAACAAAAACAATCTATTGATGTTAAGTTAAATACGATAAGTGATCAAGAAAAAGTTGCAAACCGATTAATATTATTAGAATTTGTTATTGGAGCTAGATTTTGTCTAGAAAATACTTTATCATTTCAAGGTCATGATGAATCGGAGAAATCTCGTTTGAAGGGTTGTTTACTTTCAATATTAAAGTTGGTTAGTAAGAATAATCCGGAGATTGGTAAGTACACATTAGGAAATGTAAAGGAAAATAATAAATTGACAGCTCCATCAATCCAAAAGGAGATTATTGATTGCTTTATGAAAGAGGTAACAAAAAGGATTTATGAAGAAATCAAGGATAACGTGTTTGGATTGTTAGTGGATGAGTCTAGTGACGTATCTTTAAAAGAACAAATGATGGTAGTTTTGATATATGTCGATAAACTCGGGGTTGTGAAAGATACATCTTCTTCTACTCTTAAACAAGTCAATCTTTCTTTGTTAGCAAATAACCAGTTGAGTATTGATCAAGTAAGTATTAAGTTTTATACTTTTTACAACTAAACTTTAATAGAAATTAATTATTTTTGTGTAATTATTTATTTTTTAAACATGTTAGGGGTCAAAGATATGATGGTGCAAATAATATGCGAGAGTTTAATGGCTTAAAAGCTATAATTTTGAGAGATAATCCATCGGCACATTATATACATTGCTTTGCTCAATAACTACAACTAGTGATTCCGTCGTTTGTAAAAAAGCATAAAGGTGTTAAAGAGTTTTATGATTACCTTAACATGGTTGTTAATACAGTTTCTTCTTCCTGAAAACAAAACGATATGTTATGGGTGGCAAAAAGAAAGAGTGTGGAGGAAGGAATTCTTTTGGGTGAAATTAAGACCGGAAAATGATTAAACCAAAAGAGTTTCATAGTACGAGTCGGAGATACAAGATGGGGTTCTTATCATGCAACAATCATAAGTGTGCTTAAATTATTTCCGGAAGTTGTTGACGTGCTTCTTTATGTTAAAGAAGAATGAGATAGCATTCAACAACGAACTAGTACAAAAGGTATTTTATCATATTTTAAAAAACTTGAGTTTGTTTTTTATGCACACTCGATGGAACATATTTTAGGCCACACAAATGTTCTCTCTAAGCATCTTCAAAAAAAGTCAACTTATTAAAAGCGAGTAAATTGAAAAATGGAACAAAACAATCGTTGCATGATTTAAGACAAAAGGGGTTTGATGGTATGTTAGAAAAAGTGACTTATTTTTGTGAAAAAAAAACATATTAAGGTGTTGGATATGATGGAAAGTTATGGTAACCTAAGAAACCGAAAGACTGTTATTACTAATCGACATCATTTTGAGGTTGAGATTTTTAATACGGTTTTGGATATGCAAATTCAAGAATTGGGAAATCGATTTAATGAGGTATCAACTACATTGGTAGAAAATATGTCGGGTTTAAATCCTTATAATGGATTTTTAAAGTTTGACATATTTAAGATAGTGGTTTTTTCTGAAATGTATCTGAATGATTGTAATATGAATGAAAGATGATGCATTTTGGGTGAGCTTAAGATGTTTTATCACTCACTTAAAGAAGTTGATAGATTTACAAATTTGAATGAAATGTGTCATCTTGCTCGGCTAATGGTGGAAATCGGAAAAAATCTATTTTTTCTTTTGTTTTATCGGATATTGAAGCTAGCATTGATTTTACCGATTGCAACCGCAATCGTTGAAATATATTTGTCTAAACTGAAGTTTATCAAGACAGATTTACGAAATCAAATGGGGGAGAAATATTTGAACAATGCTCTAGTATGTGCGGTTGAAAGGGAAACATTTGACGAAGTAACAGACGGAGATGTAATGCTTCATTTTCAAGCTATTAAATATCAAAGAGGAGAGTTCTGAGATCAATTAGGTATTTGTTTAACTTTCTTTATTAACATGTTTTTTTTTTCTTTTATTTGTATTAATGTACGTTAACAAAATTTTAAATTACGTTACCTATAAAATAGTTTTTTAAATCTGTCACTGGCTATGAGAACCAATAAAAAAAAAACAAGAGTCTATCAAAAATAAAATCACACCAAATACATCAAATAACACTTATAAGATTCTATCTAAATTCCACCCATAAAAACATCGTCACACGTTAATAACCTTCGTAGTTGATACTTTCTAAAACCATAAAACCTTTAATGTCGGATTTTTTAATAATTGATTCCCTATTAGATTTAGATTATTATTATATAGTGACAAAAATGTACATCTTAAGTGGGGAACAGACATACCTTTTCCTTTCTTGGGTTAATTCCGGATTCAAGACCATTCAAATCAATTTCATTTTATAAAACCATTTCAAGTCCGATAATAATATATTATTCAATAGTTTGAAATCTATCGCTTGTACTGTTTCTTGCTAAATTGTCTCGTTTCTGCTGACACAGTGACACCCACATACCCACTCTCTCTTGTCACCATTATCGAGCTCCAAAAAGTTTCAAAACAGTACGTGTTTTCTGTGTGTCAGAGGAATAGAGACGTTACAACGTCTCTTTTGAGGTTAGATTTGTGTAATTTGAGCGTGTAATCTGATGAACAGTGTGTTTTAGAGAGAGATTTGGGGGAAATCGACTTGTGGGTGCAGGATGTCTAGAGGGTTTCGATTGATCTTTGCTACTTCGCTCGTTCTTATGCTTCTTGGTATGTTCTGTTTGTTATGCATATTATGTGTTTGTGTAAATGCCTCTAAGAAGTTTTGTGGTTGATGTGTTGATCAAATGTTTAGAATATCTTGTTTATGATGATGGTGTGTGGTTTTAAGCTGATATGTTGTGTTGATTCACATTTTGGTGTGTGGGTTTGAGATGATTTGTTGAATTGATTCACATTTTGTTGTTTGGAGACATAGATCTGTTTTCAATGCTGTGACATTGACTCACTAATGGGATGTTATTTGGTTTAATATCAACATGCATAAAGTGTTTCTACTTCTTGGTGCATATTTCTGTTCATTATAATGAGTTCTTGATTTAATCAAAGTTGTTTAGAGTAAGGGCTGTTTGGATGTGTGGTTAAACTCCACAATACTCAGTTTAAGGTTTTGTTTTGGGATAACTGATAATATATGCTCAAATTTGGAGATTTGTGGAGGAAATTGACTTAGGAGGTGTTGGATATGTGTTTTAGAATGAGTTGTGGAAGATGCTGTTTGCATCTGCTTTAGCCTGTTTGAAGTTGCATTTGTTAGATACTTTGGAGTTAATAGACAAACATTGCCAAATAAGATATTGTTGTGATAAAGGAGAGTCTTTTTGTTAGATATTGCTGTTTTTGTATCTGCTTTAGCCTGTTTGAAGTTGCAACTGTATATTCTTTTGAATTAATTGACAAAAATGGCCAAATAAGATACTATTGTGATATAGGAGAGGCCTTTTGTAAGATTGGAGTAACATGTACCAAACTTGGTTAAAAGAGAGGGTAAATAGGTGATTTTATTTAGGGGTGTTCATTTCTGGGTCGATCTATGTGTCGGCAATTTTGGCCAAACAATTAACTACGGTTTCGGAAAATAGCAAACCAAACCAGCTGATTATTTGCTTAAATAATACATATTCAATTTTGTTGCTGCGGGTATTAATAGACCGACTATTTGTTTAAAGAATATAAGCTTCTATATTGATTCAAACATTAAAAACCAAGTTTTTTATATGAATGTTGAAGTTTGAAATATGATAACGATACATGACATTAAGTGGTAGCATCAGCAATCTTATTGTAGAACTATTATCTTAACCTTACATGACTGTTTTTTGTAAACGAAATAAACACCGCAACGTGTGATTGTGGTTGGGTGGCCAAGTGTATCCAATTTTGTTTATACCAAATTTGGCAAATATAATTAATGTTCAAGGACAGAAAATTATCTTTTTTTGCCTTTAATGACATTTGTTAATCTTTTGCTTTACATAATAGAATATGTAGCCATCATTATTTTTAATCTTTTAAGACATTTGATGGTAGTCATCTAACTTTTTTTTGCCATAACTGATATAAACAGAACCAAATATATATTAAGGTGATGTTTATGAAAATTATTGAATAGTTGGGTGACATCCATTATATAACATCCTTTTCTTGTTAATATTATTATTATTGTTTGAGTCATGAATGATCAGTTTTGGGTGTTTGGATAAACTAGTTATTGATTATCAAGGTTAAAATATGATTACATTTAGATAATCAAGTCAAAAATACCATAAAAAACATATTATTCAAACGAATGTAAAATTTGCTATTTTTTTCTTGAAGGAACCTGCAATGGAAGCAAAGTTGGAATCTGTTATGGAAGGAATGCAGATGATCTCCCTACTCCAGATAAAGCAGTGGACTTGATTAAAAATCAAAACATAAATTACGTTCGGATTTATGATTCCAACATCCAAGTTCTCAAAGCCTTTGCAAACACGGGAATTGAACTCATGATCGGAATCCCAAACTCCGACCTTTTACCCTTTTCCCAGTTCCAATCAAATGCTGACACGTGGCTAAAGAACAGCATCCTTCCCTACTATCCGGCCACCAAAATCACATACATAACAGTTGGTGCAGAAGTCACTGAAGCCCCTGGTAATGTCTCGTCAATGGTGGTTCCTGCCATGACAAATGTCTTTAACGCCCTTAGGAAAGCTGGTTTACACCGTAGAATCAAAGTCTCAACAACCCATTCTTTAGGAGTTTTATCCCGTTCATACCCTCCTTCGGCCGGTTCTTTTAACAGCAAACATGCTGGTTTTTTAAAACCATTGCTTGAGTTTCTTGCAGAAAACCAATCACCTTTTTTGGTCAACGTTTATCCATATTACGCATATAGAGATTCATCAAACAACGTGTCTTTAGATTACGCACTTTTTGAGTCATCATCTGAAGTAATTGATCCAAACACGGGCTTGCTTTACATGAACATGTTTGATGCACAGATCGATTCGATCTACTTCGCGTTAGGGGGTCTAAATTATAAGACAATAAAAGTCAAAGTCACTGAAACGGGCTGGCCTTCAAAAGGATCCCCGAAAGAAACTGCTGCAACACCTGAAAATGCGCAGACTTACAACACGAATCTTATCCGCCACGTCATCAACAACACTGGTACGCCAGCTAGGCCCGGTGAAGAGCTTGATGTTTATATTTTTTCCTTGTTTAATGAGAACCGAAAGCCCGGACTGGACTCAGAAAGGAACTGGGGTTTGTATTATCCTGATCAGACGAGTGTTTATAATCTTGATTTTACTGGGAAAGGTACAGTTGATGTCAACAATGGTGGAAATTTGACTAATGTAAATGGGACTTCTTGGTGTATTGCTAGCTCTAATGCTTCGGAGGAAAATTTGAGAAACGGGCTGGATTGGGCTTGTGGGTCTGGAAATGTCGATTGTTCACCGATCCAGCCTAGTCAACCCTGTTTTGAGCCAGATAGTTTAGTGTCACACGCTTCGTATGCTTTTAATAGTTATTATCAGCAAAATGGAGCTACTGATATTGCTTGCAGCTTTGGAGGAGCGGGGGTCAAAACGAACCAGAATCCAAGTAAGTATTTTGACCCGTTCACTAGTCAATTGGTCGATTTGGGTTATGTTGGAGTTATATATAAGAAAATTTAGCTCAAAGGGAAACAAGTTGAAAGTCTTGATAGGGTGTTTATCATCATCATATTAATATAGATTTTGCAATGATACAAGAAAGATAATAAAAAGACAAAAGAACGTTTTTGCAGGTCAACCCGACTTGGCCTGTTACTTTTCCGGACATGTTACTAGCAGGTTGGGTGTTTTCAACAGTTTTGAATACTTTCGGTGGTCTGTAATTTTTATATCTGTTTGACTATCTCCCTCTTAGATACTTCTTTTTGCTTTGCTATAGGGTCATAGAATCAAATGTTGACTTTAGTAAGTTAGTTATAAATTTAGGTTGTCTTTATTTGTTTTCTTGGTTTTTAAACATTGATCTTTGTATGTACAGGTTACGACAATTGCTTGTATATGACAGCCGGGTATGTAAAAATCATCAAACCCTGAAAAGACATCAATCTAATTATAGTAATAGTTTTATTGCACTAAAATGCAACAAACTTTCACCTACAGATTTTCTCTTTTGATGTAAATATAATCTTTGTTATGATTTGAAGTGTTGGTTATGTCACAGTTAAAATTTGGTGAAAGTCCTTTACATCTTGGTGCAATAAACCCTATCATATAGCGGTATTCATTGTACGGTTCGGCCAGTTTGACAAAATATTAAGGTCAAAAGGCTTACTGCAGTTTTGGAAAACGACAAATTAAACCGGCTGGGTTGGGTGGGTCGATCAAAGCGGTCTTTTTTAGCGCTTAGGAACCATAAATTTACTTCAAAAATACTAGTTTGTATTATAATTTTCCAATGATAAAGATTGATCATAAATATAATACATATGCATTATAGCATGTTCCATAAAAAAAAAAGAGTAAATAAAAAAAGGAAGGCTAAACGACCTGTTATTGTTTATTTTGCTGGTTTTCAAGTTTCAAACCGCCTGCCAGTCCAGTAAACTACCAAAACCGAACAACTAAAACACTCTTACTAAAATAATTTACATGTTTTTTTAGCTAAACTTTGCTACAAACTTGTGACAGGAGTAACAAGACTGCTGCAAATAACGTAACAACAAACGCAAACGCAAATGCAACTTCTTCTTCAGGGCGAAGAGAGTTTTCACTCCTGAATCCTTATTATTTTCTGCTCATCGTCGTGGTTTTCATGTTGTTCCAATCTCTCTGAACCATTGTCTAAAGAGACTGTGTTTCAGTATGTATTTTGCCATTTTGGGTAGTTAAATTATGTAATATCTTCCCTAATTTTGTAAACATGTACCATCAAATTTATGGTAGCCAGATGTTGTACTCTCACATGTAGTAATTGTGAAAGCTGCATGTTTGTTTCTGTTGTACGCATAACTTGATTTCTGCATGGTGTCACTGCATTTCACATTATGTGATTCTTGTGCAACAAGGGCTGCAAACTGATTTTGAGTATGAGCTTATAAGGAACTGGCTGGATAAGAATATCAAGCTTCTCAAGACTTGAATAAGGAGCAAATGTTTTGGATTGGCTTGTCTACGGTCTGTCTTTTTTATGAGAACATATTACTAGTAAATCAACAACGAGATCAGATAGTTAATAGCTCATACGAGGGGTTATGATAGAAAATAGTGATAGTAGGATTTGAATTTTAGATATCCGCCATAGAGGAATTGGACGCCTACCATGTTTTCATGTCTTGGAAGTTATCTAATAAGATCTTATAGAAAAGCTATTCTAGAAAAATCTTGTAAAGAGAGCTTGTTTAGCACAAAGATGATCTTAAATCATAAGTTGTTCCGGTAATCTAACATTACTTGAAGTATTTCGCACAGTATCTAGTATGATTCCTGTGAAACAAGGGATGCAAACTGACCTTTTATCAAGTTACTTGTGCTCAACTCTAATTTTTATTGAATTTGATTGCACAAAAGGTTTTAAAAAACAAGGTGATGGGTGTGCCCATGCCACACCCACCAATCAAAACATGTCACATCACTGAGTTAAAATTACTTCTTTAACTTTCATTATTAAATACTGAATTATTGATTTGAGTTTGCAAACTATTTATAAAAATTCATATTTTACTCTTTATACTTTAACTTTTTGATCATTTATTTCACACAAGGACTTATTCGTAATTTCGTATGTTTTGAAATTTTAGTTAAAAGGGAGCCACGGCTTATAGTTTAAACAGGTCCACATCACATTATAATATGAGGTCAATAGTTCATCCTCTTCACTTTATTTGTTACCTTTCTCGAGCAGAGGTGCAGAGCAGGAGCCAGCCACCGGAAATTGTTCATCTTCTTAACTTCACAAGTTCCGCAGACGGGGTGGGGTGTGTAACGGTGAAAAAAGGACTGTTGGAACGGTTAAAAAAGTGGCGTCGGTGGCGGTGAGGCACACGGCGCAAACTCCCCCACCACCCTAACAGGCGAACATAGATTATTTATTTATTTTTACATACAACAATAAACTTTAACTTTTGTATAAAAACTTACATTTTCGTTCTGAAAATGGTTGTAAGTTGGAATATTTCTTACAAGCTCATATTTTACTTCTTGCAAATAACTCTTCACGAGACCAACTCACAATTTTTTTTATTAAATCATTTTAACAAAGGAAAATTCTAAAGAATTCTGTTTATTGTAGGATCGGCTGACGCTCTTAAGTTCGACTCGTCAGTGGCTTCTCAAGCGCTAGGTAATATGGTCGCCACCACCCAGGTTTAAGAGTAGTCTCTAACGACCATTTGAAGCCCTTTTACCCAAGGACGAATTCATCGAAAATCCAGTTCCCTGTCAAAAATCAGGCCATGGGTAATATGATTTCTGACGAACCATCAACAGGGATTACCGATGGATCACCAGCATAACTATGATCGACATATTACCGATGGATCATGCTTATTGTTAACACAATGGTTTTACCAACGGACAATACAGAGAGATTATGAAAACTAGTTGAATTATCAAATCGAGTTTGAACTTGAGCTTTCTTCAAGATGGCTAATTGGCAGCCACTCAAACTCAAATTGTTTTAAACAAACTAATAATCTAATTGATACGTACACATCAGTTTCTTATGACTTTTATATACAACTAATGTCTAGTATGATCATTAAATGCCAAATTACCCGTATAATATGCAGTCAATACAGTTTTTTGTATAATGATAGTAAAAAAAAAGGGCTAGGGTAGTAAAAAGTTAAACATACACAAGGATATAATGATGAGGATTTGAAACATTCACCAAAACAAATGAACAAGTTTTAATAACATTTAACTGGGGGCAATACCACCAAAAGTTTGATTAATCTTTGATACATTGTCACACCTTAATTACTCACGTATCATTTCCCTGCAAACGTAATTTCGATTGATTAGATATTCAAAATACAAAAATTATAAAATATAAAACACAAAAAAATATACAATGATGCATGACAAATTAATTCGAAATTACTTGTTTGAAATGGAGCAACAGGTGAAATCTGATGTGGCAATATAACTATATAAGCGAGTCAAATGAGTTAGGTAACTCGTTGTGTTATCATTGTTGAGTTGTACGTTTTAACCAATTAGACTATAAGCCCTTACGGATTTCTACATGCAATTTGACTGAAAGCGGAAATTCAAAATAGTGGAACTGAGAAACAGGTCGGGTTTAAACCGATTGGTTGTCATTTCATTAGATGTAAAGAAAAAAAAAACTGGTTTTAGACCAGACCAGACTAGAACAGAACTGGACAGGTTACAAACTGGACCGGACCAATAACTGATTTTCCTTTTTCATACATGGACCAAAACTGGAGCTTACATAACCGCTCTGATATGATCTTATTCTGTATGTCGGTTTTAACGGCGTGTGTCAGAGTTTTACATGCCCCTACTAACTCGTTCAGTTACAGAAACAGACAATTTTTTGGTGCTGGATGGGCATGTTGTAAACAATAGTGTGACCAGTATGAATATCTATGACAATAATCTAATTTTTTAAATGAAAATCAGTTAAGATATCTTATGTATTAAAAATACACTTTTGAGGACTTTCGATCTGTTTCCTAAGCCAGTACTTTTTCTTGATTTTTATTTGACATGTTTTGGCCCAATTAAATATAACATAACACAACCATAATCAACCATTTCCTAAGTAAATGAGTTGAAATTGACACTGCTATTAATTAATAAAGAATTCAAACAGAAAAAGCACGCATACTAAAAACTTAAGTGAGATAAGATTACAAAAATTATAATAATAATATGATTTTTTTCAATAAGATTTTTAAGGAGGTTCTATTAAAAAATAATTTTGCGCATTCTTCAACCACTTTTTCTTAAAGCTAATATACATATTTTTTACTTGTTTGACCGGTACATATAAAACATAACATGAAATGACTCGTTCATAAGTAAATGCGCTGACATCAACACAAGCACATGTAAGGTAAGTGAAGAAATTAAAAGGGAACATACAGAACATATTAAAAACCCTGGTCAAGGAGATAGTCACCGAGCCTTTCAACAATCATGTTACATTGTCCTGGGGTCATTGGCTCATCATAGATGCCAATGATTAAAGCCATTCCAGTCTTCTTGACTGTAACGCCACCAGGTCCCTGTAATCAAAACAACAATCACAATTCAGCAGCTAGTTACTTGATTAGAGCAAATTATTGCTTAAAATATGGAAAACTAAGTGTGTTAGCCTAAGTTTAAGCAATGAAACACGTAAAAATAACAACGAAGAGGTGGCAAGATGAGTGAGTTGGGTGTGTTTTAGTATGAGACAGGACAAGTCAGACATTCTTTTGTTGTCTATTTTACAATAAATAATTAATGTGTTAATTATGAAAACAAAACAAAACATATCAACGGTAATCTGAATATATGAATGCAACATGCGGTTGCGCACTAAAGAATATACTTTGTACAATTTTCAATCCATTCAGCCCATTCACTTTTTAGCTAACTGATCTAGCACACGGAATGAAATCGAAGCTCATACACGTTGATTCTGCGAATACCCGTGATGATCTTCACCCAAACCCCAAATTTGACCCCAAAAGTCACGAATTTGAAAAGACAAACGTTTTTTTGCAGAAATGATCAAGTGCCCATCCAAATTACATCAAGACAACTTAAATAACAAGCCAAAATTCGAATGGGCCTAAAACAAACAACCATGGGCCAAACAAAAGCCCAAAACAAAACTGAAAACCTAGAAAAAAACATAAAAGTGGCCCAAAAACCCATTTAGAGGCCTTATTTTGGAAAAATAACGAGATAACCCTCGTTTCCAAGGTCGTTTTGACTGGTAGCACGTCAGAAACGGAGGCTCGTAGCCCAGCTTATGCCCATTTTCGTGTAGCGCGGTCTTGGGCCTCCAAAAACATTAAGGCCCGGTCTTCAACACTTGGGCCCACATCACTTTATATTTATCAAATCCTGAATTGAGCCATTTATAAGCGAAGGGATTAAAACTGTCATGTCTACTTTGCATGCTCATAAATAAAAAATGCCTCTAGTTTTATACCATTTATAAGTAGATGGTTCCAACTAATACTTGGAATAGTGATGACACAAAGTAAATGCTATAAACCAAAGTCTGAAACATTTCAACAAACCATGGTTGTCAAGATCTTGATCTCGATCTTGATATCTTACATATAGGTTCATTGAAAACATGTCAATCCTACGTAAGGATTGTAAGATCTTGCTTCGATAGATCTTGCTTGACTTTAATGAGTGATTTAAAAAAACCATAAATGAGTTAACTTTGTTAAAGTAAAAACATCAACGTATCGACTAATCGGCTAACAAGCCCGGCCAGAAGAGTATATTTCATGAAATTATTCGACTCAAATAACTCAACACCTAAAATCCAAATCCTTATTAGCCTAATTTTGTAACTTAATAACTTAAGTCATTCTACACTATTGTTATAATGTTCAAATTATGAATCATCAATGATATTGCAATTTCTTTTTAATATGAGATACCACACATATGAAAGAGACTATGACATTCAGTAGAAACTTCTAACCCAATCCAATCTTACCATCCTGATCTTTTAAAGACAAAATCGATCCAAAGTAAGAACAATCTTGACACCCTTGCTAGATATACTAGTGATCGACTTTCAATAAACTATACTTGGCTATTTTTTGTACTATTTTTTGAAAATGCAAAAGTAAAATACCTTACTTTATAAGAATAATCAATTATGAGCTAAATGCAAAAGTAAAATACCATACTTTATAAGAATAATCAATTATGAGCTATGAAATGTAAATGCTGAATAAGCAATAATACACGTGACACAACATCTTCAGTTTTGAAAAATTGTAAGGATAACGTATATGAAGGCTACCTAAGTATTCAACCTTTATATTAAGGCCGCCGTGTATAGAAACTACTTTATAGGACACCTAACTACGTAACGGTTGCATTTTTACCATTTTTTTTTTCTTTTTTTTTTTTACATTGAACATTGCTTCTTAACGGCCTATAAAGTAATTTCAATATATGAGCGACCGTAACTAAAAAATTTGAAAACATGAGTGAGCTCCACATATATTTCCCCAATTTTCATATTATCCTAAGAAAGTAAGTACCATGGTCATTTTGCAACTAAAAGATTAGTACAAGGGTAAGGGAATATAATCACTTCGCAAAATAATATCTTCCCTAGTGTCTGATTTAAACTAACGTCAATTACAGAACAAAATTAAGTGTAAACGAATCACCTTTTTGCCTCGAATAACAGCTCCTGCCTCGCCTTGAATCACCATATATTTGGTCCCACCAAGGTGTAAGCCAGTTGGAGCAAGTGAGCCAGGCTCATTGAAGTCATTAATGATGGCGGTTATTTCCTCCGGCTTCACCTGCACCTCAGCAAAACAATAGATGTTAGATCAATAACATTTGGGATTTAAAAAGAGTACGCATTAGCTTAGAAACTGCTTTTAAGTTCCAACATTTGTTTTGCAACAATGATATATAAATTATTATTTATTTGAGACCGAGACAAAAATGAATATTTTTTCCTATTTAGTTGATACATCCAGGCAACAAACTTTCTGTTTTTCTTGCTTACAGCTTTTAACTTGACCAGCCACATACATACATACACAATCTACTTCAGATTCCATTGCATTTCTCTATGTTCCAATACTCACCTTGGAGTTAATAAGATCTATCATCATAGATTAGAGAGTGTTTGGGATTGATTACTAGAAATGACTATCTGATTCTATAGGCAACCTCAAACCGCTTATTTCCATCCTAAATAATCAGATAAACACTTTCAACAATCAATCCCGAACACTCTTAAACTACTTATCGTTAGTATCAAAACACAATAAGCACAAAAACACTTTCAAAAAGCAAATCCTAAATCCCCCCTACAGAGACTTCAGTATATAAATATTTCAGTTTGGAGACATCATCATGGTCAAGTGGTGTGCCCCATACCCAGAAGGTTAGAGTTTAAATCGTGCAGATACATGTTGCCGTGTATTTATCCTAGAAAATCTAGGAATCGCTATACAAAAAAATAATGATAAAAAAAATGGATCATGTTATCATGGCATGTCGCCAGTTAATGATTCCATTCAACCTCACTCAGATCTGAAACCTCCACATCCTTCACATAATAAAATCAAACATAAACATCTAGATTACATCCATCTATTAATCACTATACAAAATCAAACCAAAACAACCAATCGCAACCTAAAAAACCGATCGCAATAGATCAACACACAAACGCATCAATACACAACAATCGACCTCAAAAACACAACGAAACACTCGTATAAACCAGATCCAATCATCCAAACCTTAATCAGCATCAAACACACTTGAACAAATCAATCGAATTACAAAACTATGCAACAATCAAATCAAATTCGATACAACTAACATTAGGTCAAATTATCAACACACGAACGCAACAAAACACAACAATCGACCTCAAAAACACAATGAATCCGAACTCTAACACAACGATACACTCGTGTAAACCAGATCCAATCATCCAAACCTTAAATTCAGCATCAAACACACTCGAACAAACCAATCGAACTACAAAACTACGTCAAATAATCAAATCAACTCGAATCAACTAACATTAGGTGAAATTGAAATGGACCTGAGGGAAGTTGGATGATTGAGCCCAAATGCTGCCGTCGTGACCGATGATGGCAGCTGCTGTGAGGTGGTTGCCTTCGATGTCGCACATCAAGTGCTCATCGACGTAGGCTTGCCACGACATGTTATCGAATTATTGGTTTTGATCTCCCAAAGTTTTCTGCAAAATCGATTGTTGCCGTTGAATGCGGTAGCAGTGGATATAGCGTGGAGACAACGAAAGTGTGGTGTGGGCTTGAGGATTTTCGAATAGAATCTCATACCTGTTTGGGGAATTGTCGTTTTTACCCCTGTTGGTTTGCCTTTTCTTTTTTTTTTTTTTTAATTTTTTTTCCCTTTTTAACGACTAATTGGATCACTAACGAGCTATTGACTAATCCAATCATCTTTATTACTCAAGTACGAAACCTTGAGACATTATGCTGGCACGTGCCGGAAGTGAAGCTCGTATATCAGTACGTCATGTCAGTCCCAAACTTAAGACCACTCGCAGAATAAAACTCATATTAAATGAGAAAACTCTCTAACCCAATCCAAACCCTCGCTTTGGAATGCATCACCTCAATGACTTGGACGGGAAATCATTAATCGCTTATACTTTATATCATTCCAAATATTTATTCTCAAAATAAATTTCAAACATGATATAAAGAATACAAATGCTTAAAGATTTAAGTAGTCACTTGCATCAAAGTTGTAAGTAACATAGTAATGAATGTTATAAGAGTAATAATCAATGGTGGTAATGATTTGATTTCTAAGACTTATCCTTAGACAAATTACTGTAAATATACAATATTAACAATATAATTTAAGATAATTTAAATCAATACTCGTATAAAATAAACACATATTATTGGATGGTTATGTTGCTTCATTAAAAACATTACTAAGAAAATCTAGTGGGTTGGTACTTAATCAAAAGAACAAAAATGCATGACCCTTTCAATCTAACACATATATTTCATTATGTAGAGTCAGATCTTCTATGATAAGTGTTTAACTTTACTTATGATGTAGCATTCTCTGATCTGAAATATGTAAGTCAGATCTTCTATAAATCAATACAAGTTGAAGAATAATTAAATTTTCTCAGTTTCTTCAAAATTCTATCTCTACTAGTTTGATAGTTTTTTCTAATGATGTTTAGATCATCAGTTTAAATTATGATTATAGTATATTTGAAGATGAAAATTTTCACAAAAACAATGACCATAATACATATTTTCGAACTGTTGGTCGAGGAATAATAATATTATGTCAATTTCTTTCAAAATTCTCTCATTGGTAGTTCGGCTGTTTCTCTCGATAATGTTTAAATTATCATAGTATACAACTTGGTATTTGAGTGTTTCCATTGCACACTAACTTGATTAATCGTTATATTACAAAGCTCTTTGACCATTGGATCAAATATAGTTAGCAACTTCTCAACACAACTCAACTTATAGTATACTACGATATCACCCAATTGTACATAATCCATTTCAACTTATCTATATCTATACTTCTATATCTATATCTATACAATATATAAAGCATTTAAGATGAACATATTGGTAATTTTGCTTAAAATGTAAGACACCTAAAATAATTTTTTAAACATGGAGTACAAGTGTTCTATGAAATAATTTCTAATTTGACCCGATTTAATAAACTTAGTTTAACTAATACATAATTTAGTACATATTAGATTATTTAATTCAATTCATTAAATATCATCTTATTTATAATATTTTAAATTAATATATAAATTTACTTTTACTTTTTATATACCTTATAACTAAATACAAAGTTAATCATTAAATATTATCTTATTTATAATATTTTATATTCATATCAAATTTACATTTATTTTTTATATACCTTATAACTAAATACAAATTTAATTAATTAAGTATTATCTTATTTAAATACTTAACTATATAACTACTAAATAGTTAAATAATGATAATGATAATAGTAACGATAATGATAATAATAATAATAATAATAATAATAATAATAATAATAATAGTAATAATAATAATAATAATAATAATAATAATAATAATAATAATAATAATAATAATAAAATAATAATAATATACAAAAATGATAAGTGTTTAAGAAAGATAAAAAAAAGCCTTGGTGACACTCAGTGTATTATGCGGCAGACCTACTATATATAACAAATAGTGTAAGAATTACACTTAGAGGCTGATGCAACTAAAGAGCAACCCAAAAAGCTCTCAGCATGCATATGTAAAGTACTAGGAAAGTACTTAGGAAGATTTGATATAACTCAGTGAATTATGTTAAGTATCAAATCTTCCGAATCCAAAAGACCAATTCTTCCGAAGCCAAAGATAAAGTCTTTCAAAGCTTCAAAGACAAAGTCTTTCGAAGCCAAATACTGAATTCTTTCGAAGACAGAGAAGGCATGTCTTCTCTGACATGCTTTTGATAAAAGCTGAAACATCTTTTCGCTGTTATTTCTGAATACTCACCAACTGCATGAGTTAGTGAAAAGTCCATGCTTTTATCAACTGTAGATTAAGATGTTGAGTCTGTAACTTTCTAACTATGTAATTTTTTTCTTTTTGTAATAGATAAGGATGTGAGCTATGGCATGTCATAATCATTAGTCAAAAGACAATCTGTCTTTTGACTCTACACTAATCTTGTTGTCTAGATTAATATTTCTAGCTGGCCTTAAAAGTATGGTCGGCTGTAGGATGTAGTATAAAGTATCTCAAGTACTTGTATTTACAATTAAGCTTTGTAACACTTGTAAGAACTTGAGAGCAATATACATCATTTTTGAAAACTATATTTGAGTGTTCTTGTTATTGTTCTTTTACTTGTGTTCATTGTTTCATCTAAGCCGATTTCTTATTTGATCTGCTGAGTGTTCTAAGTCTCTCCACCTTGTGAAACTATTGCATTGACTCTCTTCACCGGTCCTGCAAATAGAAAAAATGATAAATAGTAAAGTTGTAAGTATTTTTAATATTATCACAATAGTTTTTTTTTCCTCCAAAGTAATCAAAAATCTATTTTGTTTTTTTCTACAATTTTACACTTATAGGAATCTTTTTAAAACTAACCACTTAAACACTTTCTTAATGTTATCACAATAGTATTTTTTCTATTTTTTAATCAATTTACAGTATAGTTACTATCTTTAATAAAGTTACAATTTCTTTATTTATTTTTTTTGCTTCAAGGATTCATTTTTTAACAATATTTCTTCTTATTTTCCTTTTATTATCGGCGTTTCACGTGTGAATTTTTTACAGCCGGTTAATACTAACGTATAAATTGTGAAAATTAAAAATTTTAAATTTTACAACTCCCGTGCGTAGCACGGGTCATCCCACTAGTCCTAATATACATATTACATTAGGATTACACTGAGACAAAAATAATATCTCAATTTATGAGCTTTATCAAGAAGTAGCCTCTTTACTTCAAACATATTTGAATCCATGACTCGCAATTTTATCTTGTTTCGAATTCTCTTCCTTCATGGTTCCACTTTAAACATCCTTGACCCTTTTAAATAAAAGACGTGATGTACAAATCGCGCCTCTAACTTCATTATATATGCAATTTGATGGCTTTATATATTTATCGTACATTAAATCACTAAGAAAACTTCATATGCTAATATAGCTAAGGAACATATCAAGAGACCGAAAACTGAGTAAAAGGCTATTGAACTTTATGTAGTCGATGAAATGTTATATGATAGATAGTTGGAGAAGAAAACTCCAAGATAACAACTATATTTTTAATACTCTCATAAGGAAAACTATAGATATAAAAAAAACTATGTGAAATTAATTGAAGGAAGAAGAAAGAAAAGGGTAGGGTCTACATGCCCTGATCAATGAGATAATCTCCCAACCTCTCGACAACCATGTTGCATTGTCCCGGAGCAACGGGCTCATCATAAATGCCCATCACCATGGCTTGGCCCGTTTTCTTGATGCATAATCCTCCGGCTCCCTACCAAACCAAAGTTTAACACAAGTTGCTAGAAGTTATCAATAGCAAGTTTAATAACGATGTAAAACAGGTTTGGGTCAAAACAAGTCGTTAACAACATAAATGCTTAAACTTATGAGCTTCATACATTATTTGTATATTTAAATTATTACAATAATATTACTGTTTCTTTTAATTTATAAAATGAACCACTTGGTAAAGTGTAAAATAGGCAATCTGGGGGCCTTGGGGCATGCTTTATATCAAAAATATCAAATAGAAAAGGCTAAAAGGAAACATGTTATTCTAAAGCTTTAGATTTAACTTGATCGTTTTATTTTTTATATAAAGGTGTTAACGTGTCAACCCAACTCAGACGTGTCTCAACCCGAACCCATTAATTCTATATTACCTTCTTTCCACGGATAACAGCTCCAGGCTCGCCTTGGATTACCATGTATTTTGCTCCTGCAAGGAATAAACCCGTAGGGGCAAGGGTTCCAGGTTCATTGAATTCATTAATGATGGCTTTCATCTCCTCAGGTTTAAACTGCAAAAACAAAATGGGATATAAGAAAATCCACATATGATAAGTGAATTACATAACCAATGATAAAAACATCCAACTGTATATCAGATTAGTAATGTGACAAATGTTTTTCAAGCGCACTTCGTATTATAATGCACGTCAACTGTTAGCAAAGATAAAGATTACAAATTTACAGAATGTTCATTTTGGGCATCTCATGTGATTGTTTTAAATATGTAATCATATCATAAACTCGCCACTGAAAAAGTCATGTAAGCCATATTTTCTTACTATGGAGTTTTGAAAACAGCCTATGATTTTAGAGGCATGAAAAAAATTTCAAGGCAACTTTCTGTCTATGGTGGTTCATGCATGGGTTAGCATCAACTTATGACGAAGAACAGATGAAATATACTAACGAAAAGCTCAAATGTTATATTGAGGTTTCTTGGGTCTTTTCTGTTTGTAACCATGAGAACCCGTTACTGAAAAACTCATAAGGGCCCATTAATACTCTGCTAATCAATGAGATAAAGTAAAACACACTTTGTGCCGAGAGTAGTGAGTCAATGACATAAATCTCAAATTCAAATCTCGTAGTTTAACGTATTTGAATGATCACAGACATACTATCATCGCACGATTACAAATTGTTCATCCAACACTACAAAAATTCAGATCAACATAAGAATTTAAACCAAATCTGACAAAGTAGAAATGAATCAACGTATTTGAAACGCATGAATCAATCATGACCAGATCTAACAACACATGAATCAATCAAAACGCTGACGAATGCAGACCTGAGGGAACTTTGAGCTTTGGGCCCAAACGGCACCATCGAGACCGAGAATAGCGGCAGAGGTGAGATGCTGACCGGTGCCTTCGATGTCGCACATCAAATGATCATCCACGTAAGTTTGCCACGACATTTTGATGCCAAATTATAAGAGTGATTGAATGAAATTTGGGAGATTTGAAGATGATGATAATTAGGGTCAAATACAGGATGAAATAGGGAGAAGATTTGAAGAGATGAGGTGATCTCCATTCATCCATTCAATCACCGCCATCATCGCCCGCTTCTTCGCCGGAGTTAACAACTGTCGGAATGTTATTATTATACGTCGATTCACCAGCATTTCAATTCAACTCATTTATGTTATTATTATTATTAGAGTAAATTACTATTTCGGCCCCTAGGGTTAGAGCAATTTAACCTTATTAGCCCAAAAAGAAATCTTTTGACATATCAATCCTTAACGTTTTATTTCTCAACTGTTTTGGCCATTGACATTAACTCTGTTAACTTTTTTCAGTTAAGTGTAAGAGTATTTTGATCATTTTCCACCTTAAGTACTATTTATGTAAGTATTAAATCTTTAGAGTTATTTATGCATATTTTTAACATTATCAATACAACAACCACACACCACCACCATGTAACACAACCATCACCACCACCTAACACCACCATCATCAACAAAATCGACCTCTTCTTTCTTCACTCTATCCTCAAATCTCCTCCTCTTCTTCCTCCCTTCCCTCTCCCTCCCATCCTCATCAACACCAACTCCATCCTCAAACCTCCGCCTTTCCTTCCGCTCATCCGAAGCCCTATTTCGCTTATCTCGAGCGTCATTACACCGACCCTCATCGTCACTATATCCTCTATCTTTCCTCTTGTGATGTCGTCTGTTATCCACCGATTTCTCGATCGGAATCCCTATCCTTGCTGCCTTCTCTATCGTCTTCGGATCTCTCGTGTTCGGACCTTCGACGTCGATCACCGTCGTCGATGTCTCGATGTTTATCGTATTTGGAGCGGTGGTGACCGTCGGTGTGTTTGGTGCTTCAATGGTTGTAGTCTTTAGTTGAATCGGTGTCTCTTTCACGATTCGAAACCCTGTGTTTATGGCTCGATCGTTCCATTTCATTAGGGTTTTGGGAATCTTGAGTCGTTCACCACCAGGAACACGAGATGAAGATGAAGATAGTGGGATTAGGGTACAAGCCCAGATTTGTGAAAGAGATTACATGGGTGTTTGGATTGCTTATTTTTTTTTCTTAATTTTGATTTATTAAATCATGTGTGGTAGCAGGCAATGACAGTGAAGATGCCGATGACGACAACCTTGACGATGAGGAAGAATGATTTTGAGGTGAAGAACCACCCTTGCGGCGATAACGGCGGAGATGAGGAAGATGATCACTACTGTGACGATGGTGTTGGATTCTGATGGCATTATGCGATGGTGGTTGTGTTACGTGGTGATCCTGGTAGTGTTAGGTGGTGGTGGTGTGTGGTGGTTGTATTGGTAATTTTAAAAAAATGCATAAATAACCCTAAAGATTTAACATTTACATAAATAGTTCTTAAGGTGAAAAATAACCAAAATACTCTTACACTTAACAGAAAATAGTTAACACAGTTAGTGTCAGGGGCCAAAACAGTTGAGAAATAATATGTTAAGGGTTGATATGCCAAAAGATTCTTTTTTGAGCTAATAGGGTTAAATGACCCTAACCACAAGGGCTAAAATAGTAATTTACTCTTATTATTATTATGGGTTAAAAGCATATTTCTCCCTCTAAAACTCTTTAATGGCATATACACCCAAGCAAAAATTTTAAATGCATATATCCCCTTACAAAACCTTATAATTAGCAAATTTATTCATTTTTATTAAAATTAATTTATGTAATGACTAATTTGCCCTTATTTTTACTAAAACTTCATAATTGACAAATTTCCCCTTAAAAACTTATAATTGACAAATGGATTAAAAGCATATTTCTCGCTCTAAAACTCTTTAATGGTATATATACCCATATGTAAGTGTTTGTTAATTTTTTTTGGTAAGGTAATATTGTCATAACAATAAATTGGGTATATATGCAATTAAAGTTTTTTTCCTTGGGTATATATGCATTTAAGAGATATTTACAAGGGTATATATGCAATTGATCCTATTATTATTAGTATTATATCTCAAGCCATTAATACGTCTACTTATTATAGTTCTTCTATGCTGTTAAAATGAGTAATAATATAAGACACCTATTATTATAAACCGATACCCGGTAATATATGGTCGAAAGTACTGAAAACGAGAAAAATTCAGGGGAGCCTCTCAGATGGATATACGTCTCATATAGTACTATACGACCCCCAATACAACACACACAGACCTATACGTCAGGTATAGCAAATTTCGATATTGACTACAAGAAAAAATTCAGATAGCTGTCAAAGGGGTTATACGCCCATATAAAGTTATATAACACCCTTATATGACACATATAGGGCTTACACGATGTAACACCCGCAAAATTTCAGCATGAAGAAAAGAAAAGAAAGCAAGGGAGAAAAAGAGAATTATTATAAAACAAAGGGTTAAAAGTGGGCAAGGGCCAAACTTGCCTATAATGGGTTCAAAAAGGTGATAAGGCCGCCCATACTTCTCTCTCTCATGCAAGAAATCTCGGCTGAAGTAAGAAGAAGAAGCTTCACCCAGTTTTAGAGAGAGAAAGTCTTCAAAAGGTGAGATTCTATGGTGTTCTTCTTGGTTTCAGTTAGGTTTTCAGCTTCTGGACCGATCCTTAAGTGTTTCTATGTGTTTGGCTGTGTGTTTTCATGTGTTTAGGTGCAAGAACTCCAGGTTGCTCTTGGGTTTGGAGGAGTTTTACTCAAAAGCAGTTATAGGTGAGTTCTAGATCCCTCTTTTAAATGTTCTCTACTTATTTGGGGCTGGTATGCATATTAAATTGATTTTTTGAATCAAGTAATGATTTTCCATGTATGGTACGGTTGCTTATGATGATATAGTTATGTTTTATGATTTTCATGAGGATTGTATGAATGTTTATGATGTTCTAAGTGTTAGACTGATAGATCTAAGCTAAGAATATGCTTAAAATGATGTATGGAGATTGGAAATTGAGTAAGTTGGATCGCAGATGCAATAAGCTGTCGTTTGTGGATCTCGTATGTGTGCTGTGGACACTTAGGAAGGTTGTCCAGGTCATCCGCTGTGGACACTCACTGTCCGCTGTGGACACTTGGACATTATTAATGTGTCCGCTGTGGACTCTTAGGCATTCAACTGTCCGTTGTAGACTTTGCATGTCCGCTATGACTTGGCTGTCCGCTGTGGACCCTTGAATGTTTTAGTTGTGCGCTGTGAACACACTTAGTGTTTTACTCATCCGCTGTGGACTTTGGCTGTCCTCTGTGGGCATTTTTCATCCGCATTTGCAATTTGTTCATCCGTATTTGCCCTTGTTCTTTCGCATTTAGTATTGTTCATTCGCATTTGGACTTGTTCATCCGCATTTGGTTCACCCGCACATCTTTAGACACTTAGAATAATTTATAAGATTTTCACCCGCATTTGCTGAACATTCAGCCGCATTGGCCTATGTTAGGATTTTCTGAAATCTTGGGAAATAGATTATAGTGTTAAGTTCTGGAATGTTTTGGTGGTTTATGTCTGATGATGTTATGTATGTTTGTAGGCTGTGGTTGATGTTCTATATTATGTATTAGTATGTGACTTTACGTGGTGTGTTAATACTCTTATACGTAAAGTATTATTATAATGAAAGTGGAAGATAAAGATAATGAAAAGTGAAACGTAATGAATAAATTAAAAGTCTTACAAGCATATAAAAGGGGGTTCACAACTCTTTATGGGTTGCCACCTCGACAGTGTGCCGAGTGGACACCTAATGGTCAGTCTTTGTGACTGATAGAAACGTGCGATACGGGTTCCTTGCCACTTGCTCCCAAGACTTTAGTTGCTTTGTGCTCCGAAGAGGGGGCATGGTAGGATATGGATAGAAGTGAAAGATAATAAAGTACGAAACAAACGATTATGAACGATGATAAAGGATAATAAATTATTATTATCTAGATGTACGTATGATGTGTGATCACGAACGGAAGTAAAGGAAAGGTTTTATTAAAAGTAAAGTATTTTATTATATAAACTAGAACTCACTCAGCAACGCTGACTTTTTAAATGCATATCAGTTGGCAGGTAATTTATTGATGCTGAGGAGGTGCAAACATGGATGCATAAGCTACTGGTGATAATCTGAGTATGTTATTGTACTAATACAATTTTTGGGATGTAAATGAAACAACAGGATGTTTTGTCATGACCTTTTTAATTATTAATGAAAAGTTCAAATTCCGCTGCAAGAATGATATGTTTTTAAATGTTATATTCGATATGTTTATGCTATGAATGACCGACTGTAAGCGTTCCGGGAACATGGCCTTACAAGTTGGTATCAGAGCCAAAGTTTAAGAGAATCGGGTAAAATATTTTTAAAAACCTAAAACTTAAACTGAGAATGAGACGAAAGAGAAGGAATGCCAGTCCTAGTAGCTGTGTGCCTGCAGGTAAAGATTTTTTGTAAGATAATGTAAAAAGAAATTATGTGCGTGTGCTATGTGAATTATATGCTCTTAGTAGATTTGGATACTGATATAGTCTGGATAGAGAATGCTTGGGGGATGAAGTGTAAAGTAAGTGGCTAATCACAACTAGCCACTATAATTAGGAACTTACTATACTTGACATAATCTGAGCTATTACCTTGAATGACCTTGTTAGTGTTTGAATCTTATAGGAAGTAGATTTTATGGCGGGGAGAAAATCTGGGAAGGCAACCCGAGGTGGTGCTCGTGACGGGCGTACTACTGGGCCACGTGTCACCAGGAGCAAGGCTAAGGCTCCTGAGAGATTCATGAGGACACAGACCTCCATAGCCACCAAGAGGGTGCAGGATCAGCTACCCTCAAGTCTACGGTAAAGAAAGCTACTGCTGACGAGGTCTACAACGTCATGCAAAATGTGTTGCCCTCAGTGGTGATCGAAGTGTTAAGGGCTGTAAAGGAGGGTGAGAGAACTGATGATGCTGGGAAGAAGGAGAAAGTAGAGGAAGAGCCATCTAGCCCAAAGGTGGTAATTCATGATGATGATAGTGAGGAGGAGAAGGAGACCGCTAAGGGGTGCACCTATGGGGCTTTTCAAAGGTGCAAACCCCCGACCTTTGACGGTAACGGCAATGCTACTGCTACTCACCGTTAGGTTCGAGAGATGGAGGCAGTCCTAGACATCAGTAAGTGCCCGGGAGGATCAGAAGGTGAAGTTTGCCTCCCATTCTTTCATTGACTCGGCATTATGCTGGTGGGATAACGTTGTCCAAGCCAAGGGAAAACGATCTATAGCAAGGATGAGGTGGTCGGATTTGACGGAACTGGTACTGGAGGAGTATTGTCCACATCAGGAGTTGGACATAATTGAGAAGGAGTTCTTGCATTTGGAGGCTGGAAACATGACTCATCAAGAGTATACCTCTAAGTTCAATGAACTTGCAAGACTAGTGCCAGATCTAGTAACTCTGGAGTCCAAGAAGATTAAGAGGTACATGCTGGGTTTGCCCGTGGACATTAGGAGGAACATGATAGCCGCTAGACTGGGCATGTTTAGGTCTGCGGTAGATTTTGCCGGAAGATTGTATGATGAGAGGGACCCGGTGCTAATTTAGAGGAAGGTTGAAAAGAGTTGGAACAAGAACGGTAATGGGAAGAGGTTCAGGAGTGACAACTATGGGATCGGGGAGAAGAAGACGAGGATTGACGATCGTCGCCCAGGATTAAGTAAGGGAAACAACAGGAGGGAATGTAAGAAGTGTGGGAAGGAACATATGGGAGAGTGTAAGTGGGGACTGAATGTCTGCTTCAAATGTGGGAAGCCTGGTCATATAGCAAGGGAGTGTGGGGTGGTGAGGTGCTACAATTGTGGTGAAGAGGGCCATCTAAGCAGGGATTGCAAGAAACCAAGGGCTGAGAACTCCGGGGCGAGAAAGGGGATCGAGAAGGAGAAGGAAGGGCAGAGGGAAAAATCCAGAGCATTTACTATGACCCGGGAGGAGGCTAGAGTGGATCCCGATGTTGTGTCAGATACCTTTCTAGTAAACCAAATTTGTGCCTCTGTGCTTTTCGATTCTGGTGCTAGTAAGAGTTTTATTTCTACTGCCTTCTGTGTTAAGTTACCTATTAGAAGTAGAAGTATTGACGAGCCCTTCGATGTAGAAACTGCCATTGGTAAGTCTACCAAGATTTCTGATCTGATTAAGGATTATGACATAAAGTTGGAAGACTATAGGTTCTCTGCTAAATTATTCGTGATGCCCCTAGGCGGATTCAATGAGGTTCTAAGAATGGATTGGTTAGCAGCCTATGAGGCAAATATTGTGTGTCACAAGAAGATGATTTGTTTGACCGCACCTGATGGGAGTTCGGTGACGATTTACGGTGATAGGGTTGGTACGGTTCCGAAGATAATTTTAATGGTGGTGGCTGAGAAGTGCATGAGATGTGGATGTAGTGCCTACCTGGCTTATGTGAAAGATGTGGATGCGTCAGTACCACGATTGTCTGACATACCAATCGTGTGTGAATTCCCAGACGTATTCCCGGAGGATCTACCAGGTGTGCCACAGGACCGCGAGATCGAGTTCCAGATTGATTTGATACCTGGTGCCCAACCTGTTGCCAAGGCATCGTATCGACTAGCTCCCTCCGAGATGAAGGAACTGATGGTCCAGTTACAAGAGTTGACGGCTAAGGGGTTCATCCGACCGAGTATCTCTCCCTAAGGTGCTCTGATCTTGTTTGTAAAGAAGAAGGACAGTAGCATGAGGATGTGCATCGGCTATATTGAGTTGAACAAGTTGACGGTGAAGAGCCGGTATCCACTACCGAGGATTGATGACTTGTTTGATCAGCTTCAAGGCGCCAGCTGGTTCTTAAGGATAGATCTTCGATCTGGTTATTATCAGCTAAAGGTTAAGGAACAGGATATCCCGAAGACCGCTTTTTCGGACGTGATACGGGCATTACAAATTCTTCGTTTTGTCTTTCCTGTTTAACCAACGTGCCAGCTGCTTTTGTGGATTTGATGAATCGGGTGTGTCGGCCGATGTTGGATAAATCAGTGATTGTGTTTATCGATGATATCCTGATTTATTCGAAGAGCGAAGAAGAGCATGCCGGTCACATTCGCGAGGTATTGGAGACGCTTAGAAGAGAGAAGTTGTATGCTAAGTTCTCCAAATGCGCGTTCTGGTTGCGGGAAGTTTAGTTTTTGGGTCATGTGGTTAATTCTAAAGGAATTATGGTGGACCCGCAAAGGTGGAGGCGGTAATGCAATGGAAGACTCCAAAGACGCCATCCGAGATTCACAGTTTCTTGGGTTTGGCGGGCTACTACAGAAGATTCATCCAAGACTTTTCCAAGATAGCCTCACCATTGACCAAGTTGACCCGCAAGGAGGTGAAGTTTGTATGGGTCGAGAACAGGAGAATGCTTTTGAAGAGCTAAAGACGAGGTTGACTCAAGCTCCTGTCTTGACATTACCCAAAGGGAGCGAAGACTTAGTGGTCTATTCGGATGCTTCTTATTCGGGGTTAGGTTGCGTGCTAATGCAGTGAGGGAGGGTAATAGCCTATGCGTCCCGATAGTTAAAAATCCATGAGGCTAATTACCCTACTCATGATCTGGAGTTGGCGGCTGTGGTCTTTGCATTGAAGATTTGGAGGCACTACTTGTACGGGGCGAAGTGCACTATCTTCACTGACCATAAGAGCTTGAAGTACTTCTTCGAGCAAAAGGATCTCAACATGAGGCAAAGGAGATGGTTGGAGCTTATCAAGGATTATGATTATGAGATCCACTACCATCCTGGCAAGGCCAACATAGTGGCAGATGCCCTTAGCCGAAAAGAAAGACCCGAGCCGATTCGGGTAAAGGCTTATCAGTTGGTAATGACCTCTGACGTGATGAAGCAGGTCAAGGAATTTCAGGATGAGGCATTGAAAGAGGATCGAATCAACTCCGAAAGGATGAAAGGCCTAGTCGCGGAGTTGGGTGAGAACACTCTCGGTGTTAGAACCCGTTTTGGGCGGATGTGGATCCCTCGTTATGAAGACCTACGGGGGCAAATCATGGATGAAGCCTATAAAAATCGATACTCAATTCATCCCAGTGCTACAAAGATGTACCATGATATGAAGAAAGACTACTGGTGGCCGGGTATGAAGTGCGATGTAGCGGAGTATGTGAGTAAGTGCCTTACTTGCTTGCAAGTGAAGGCGGAACATCAGAAGCCATACGGGAAGATCCAACCCTTGGATATACCCAAGTGGAAATGGGAGCACATTACCATGGACTTCATTACGAAGTTACCACATACAGCAAGGGGGTACGATGCCATATGGGTGATAGTTGACCGTTTGACGAAGAGTGCTCACTTTCTACCGATCCACAAGACGTATTCATCTGAGAGGTTGGCGGATCTGTTCATCAAAGAGATTGTGACTCGTCATGGTGTACCGGTGTCTATAGTGTCTGACCGTGACACTCGGTTTACATCTATGTTTTGGAAGAGATTCCATGATGCGATGGGGACGAGGTTGCACATCAGTACGGCTTACCATCCTTAGACAGACGGTCAGTCAGAGAGAACCATTCAGACGCTTGAGGATATGCTCCGAGCATGCGTCATTAATTTTGGAGGAAGTTGGGACGAACACTTACCGTTAGCCGAATTCTCATACAACAACAGTTATCATGCCAGCATCGGTATGCCTCCATATGAGATGCTATATGGTAGGAAGTGCAGAATGCCCGTATGTTGGGTTGACATTGGGCAGAAGGAGCTAGGGAGCATCGAGGTGATCGAGGCTACGATCGAAAAGTTAGAGAAGATCAAGTCCTTTATGAAGGCGGCAAAAGATAGACAAAAGTCGTATGCTGATAAGAGGCGTAGATCGATTGAATTCCAGGTGGGTGATAAAGTTATGCTGAAGGTTTCACCTTGGAAGGGGATCATCCGGTTTAGAAAGCAGGGTAAGCTGAGCCCGAGGAATATAGGGCCTTTCCGAATCATTGCTCGAGTAGGAGAGGTGGCCTACAAGTTGGAGCTACCCGATGAGTTAAGTTGAATTCATCCGACATTCCATGTATCTCATCTGAGAAAGTGCTTAGCCAACGAGGATATGATTGTGCCACTGGAGGATATTGAGGTAGATGAATGACTCAATATTATGGAGCAATCAGTGGCCATCATTGACAGAAAAGAGAAGAGGCTGCAGAATAAAGTGGTTCCACTGGTGCGAGTACAGTGGAGACACAAGAAGGGATCCGAGTCTACTTTGGAGGCTGAGGAGAAAATGAGACAGCATTACCCACAGCTATTCGAGAAGTGACAGGTTTCGGGGACGAAACCTATATAAGGGGGGTGGACTTGTAACACCCGGAAAATTTAAGCATGAAGAAAAGAAAAGAAAGAAAGGGAGAAAAAAAGAATTATTATAAAACAAAGGGTTAAAAGCAGGAAAGGGCCAAACTTGCCCATAATGGGTTCAAAAAGGTATTAAG